>WEZZ01033161.1:98214-202461 GCA_013400585.1 Chloropsis cyanopogon | reverse complement strand
CAGTCAGCAGAGGGGACAGTCAGCAGCGGGGTCAGTCAGTCAGCAGTGGGGTCAGTCAGCAGAGGGGACAGTCAGCAGAGGGGACAGTCAGCAGAGGGGTCAGTCAGCAGTGGGGTCAGTCAGCAGAGGGGTCAGTCAGCAGATTTACTGGTGTTTTCCCACTGCCATCCTGACCAGGGGACAGCCATCAGACGTGCTGGCAGCAGCAAACTCCGGGAACACAAGATGTCAGGCATGTCCCACCACCCCTCCCCTCGCTGCCTGCTGCCTCAGTCCCACCTCCGTGTCCTGGACAGCCAATCCCTTTGGCTTTCCTGTCTCCAGATCCTGGCTACATCCACACAATTCCACCTCCTGGTGCCTACAGGCTCCCATCCTGCGTGCCAGGGCTGGAATACACCCCAGGGTGTGTGCAGGCAGATGTTGTCCAGCAGCAGGCAGTTCTGTGGCACTGGGAAGGCAGCAGTGAGGTCGGATGAAAAGCTCTTTAAACCCCCTGAGCAATACCCAAAGCTCTGTTTGATTCTCAGCTTGCTGGTGAAGGCAGTCACTGCCTCCAGCAAGCACAGAACTGCATCACCACCCTGGGTTGGATGGTGGACAGTTCCCTTCCCTTCTTGGCTGCACACCAAATGACCAAGAAAAAATCAGGGCTAAAGCCTGGGAGAAAAGAGAGAGATTTGGTTTTGTAGGATTGTGGCAGTGTCTGCATCCTGACATGAGCTGGAGTGCAGAGGAATTCAGGGAACTCTCCCCTCCCAAACCAATTGGTTCAAAGCATTCTGATGGCAGATTGTGCACGGAGCAATTAAATAAAGAATAATGCAAATAGCTCAGAAATGACAGAGACATGGAAAAATGCTTGGAAGTCCAAGGAAAAACTGTAGACATGGAATTCTAGCTAAAACCAGGGCTAGTGTTAATGGTTCTCCTAGATCTTCCCAGGTCCTTGTGCTGCTGTGAAAAGGTTGGGAATGTCAGAGCACCTGCAGCAGGGACAAGGTGACAACCCTGTCAGAAAGCGGGAGCACACACCTGCCCAGGCCACATCCACAGGTGTGTGGTGGCAGCCTGAAGGGGTGAATGTCACCAGTCATGGGAAAGTTTGGGTTGGAAGGGATCTTGAAGCTCATTCCCTCACACCCCTGCCATGGCAGGGACACCATCCACTGTCCCAGGCTGCTCCAGCTCCAATGTCCAGCCTGGCCTTGGGCACTGCCAGGGATCCAGGGGCAGCCACAGCTGCTCTGGGCACCTGTGCCAGGGCCTGCCCACCCTCACAGAGAGGAATTTCTTCCTGATATCCAACCTAAATCTCCTTTCTTTCAGCTTAAAGCCGGTCCCCCCATGTCCTGCTGCTGGACAACATCTGCCTGCACACACCCTGGGGTGTATTCCAGCCCTGGCACGCAGGATGGGAGCCTGTAGGCACCAGGAGGTGGAATTGTGTGGATGTAGCCAGGATCTGGAGACAGGAAAGCCACAACATTTCCCAGGACACAAAGTCTGCCCTGAATCTTCTGGCAAGTGAAACATTTCAAACACAGGCAGGGTTGGCAAGGTGCTGATCCCCTGAGCAGCGTTTGGGAATGGGCACTGGGAACCCTGGCAGCCCGGGGTGCCAAGGGAAATGACACAGTGACTCAAGTGGGGACACACAGCCCCTCTGTGTAGCAGCTGCCTGGGACATCCCACGCTGGCAGAGGCAGCCCAGACCCACCTGCTCCTGTAGCTCCTGCTAAAGGGCAGCTTTCCTCTCTCCCTGCAGCCCTGTGAGCTTCAGCTGGCACGGGGTTGCACATTCTGTCCCCTGTGTGTAGGCAGCTTCACGGGCACGNAACTGCATCACCACCCTGGGTTGGATGGTGGACAGTTCCCTTCCCTTCTTGGCTGCACACCAAATGACCAAGAAAAAATCAGGGCTAAAGCCTGGGAGAAAAGAGAGAGATTTGGTTTTGTAGGATTGTGGCAGTGTCTGCATCCTGACATGAGCTGGAGTGCAGAGGAATTCAGGGAACTCTCCCCTCCCAAACCAATTGGTTCAAAGCATTCTGATGGCAGATTGTGCACGGAGCAATTCAATAAAGAATAATGCAAATAGCTCAGAAATGACAGAGACATGGAAAAATGCTTGGAAGTCCAAGGAAAAACTGTAGACATGGAATTCTAGCTAAAACCAGGGCTAGTGTTAATGGTTCTCCTAGATCTTCCCAGGTCCTTGTGCTGCTGTGAAAAGGTTGGGAATGTCAGAGCACCTGCAGCAGGGACAAGGTGACAACCCTGTCAGAAAGCGGGAGCACACACCTGCCCAGGCCACATCCACAGGTGTGTGGTGGCAGCCTGAAGGGGTGAATGTCACCAGTCATGGGAAAGTTTGGGTTGGAAGGGATCTTGAAGCTCATTCCCTCACACCCCTGCCATGGCAGGGACACCATCCACTGTCCCAGGCTGCTCCAGCTCCAATGTCCAGCCTGGCCTTGGGCACTGCCAGGGATCCAGGGGCAGCCACAGCTGCTCTGGGCACCTGTGCCAGGGCCTGCCCACCCTCACAGAGAGGAATTTCTTCCTGATATCCAACCTAAATCTCCTTTCTTTCAGCTTAAAGCCGGTCCCCCCATGTCCTGCTGCTGGACAACATCTGCCTGCACACACCCTGGGGTGTATTCCAGCCCTGGCACGCAGGATGGGAGCCTGTAGGCACCAGGAGGTGGAATTGTGTGGATGTAGCCAGGATCTGGAGACAGGAAAGCCAAAGGGATTGGCTGTCCAGGACACGGAGGTGGGACTGAGGCAGCAGGCAGCGAGGGGAGNTGGGCTGGGATAAACCACAGCAGAGTGGGCTTTGATAAACCACAGCAGGCTGGGCTGGGATAAACCACAGCAGACTCGGCTGGGATAAACCACAGCATGGTGACCTGGGATAAACCACAGCAGACTCGGCTGGGATAAACCACAGCATGGTGACCTGGGATAAACCACAGCAGACTCGGCTGGGATAAACCACAGCATGGTGACCTGGGATAAACCACAGCAGACTCGGCTGGGATAAACCACAGCATGGTGACCTGGGATAAACCACAGCAGACTCGGCTGGGATAAACCACAGCATGGTGACCTGGGATAAACCACAGCAGACTCGGCTGGGATAAACCACAGCATGGTGACCTGGGATAAACCACAGCAGACTCGGCTGGGATAAACCACAGCATGGTGACCTGGGATAAACCACAGCAGGCTGGGCCGGGATAAACCACAGCAGAGTGGGCTGGGATAAACCACAGCATGGTGAACTGGGATAAACCACAGCAGGGCAGGCTGGGATAAACCACAGCAGAGCAGGCTGGGATAAACCACAGCAGAGCAGGCTGGGATAAACCACAGCAGAGGGGGCTGGGATAAACCACAGCATGGTGACCTGGGATAAACCACAGCAGGGGAGGCTGGGATAAACCACAGCAGAGGGGGCTGGGATAAACCACAGCATGGTGACCTGGGATAAACCACAGCAGGGGAGGCTGGGATAAACCACAGCAGAGTGGGCTGGGATAACCCACATCTCAAGGTCAAATTCTGAATTAGGAGACATCCACCAGTGAAAACTGGTGGCCAGGCCCTTCACCCTGCTCTGGGAAGATCCTGAGATGTGTTTCCTGTCCCTAGGTGTGCTGTTGGAGGTGTTTGAGGTTCCCTTGCCAGCCCCTGTCTGTCCTGTCTCTGCTCTCCCTGGCGGCCAGGCCACCCTCTGAGCACCCTGTCCTGAGGATGTCCCACAGCAATTCCCAGGAACTCGCACAGCACTTCCTTGGAATGTCAGCACTGCTCTGCTTCCTTGCCATGCAGGATTTATCTCCAGTTTAAGCTTAAGCAAAGGTGCCTGGCTCCCTGTTCTCCCTGCAAGGACCCTGAGGGCTGCAGCAGGGACCAGCTCCAGCTCCCTGAAGGCCTCTGGAATGTTTCCAGATGAAGATGATGAGTGGTGAGAAGAGCAGGGCTCCTGGCACACACTTGGCTGTGTCACTGCCCCATGGCTTCACCTTCCAACTGTTACTCTGTTCTTTTACAGTTTTCAAAGCCTTCTGAATGTTTTCATTTTTGTAGTAGAGTTTCTCACACATTTTCATGAGAACAAAGATTCTTTTCTAGAAGAGGAGAGAAAAGATGGACTTTTGGATTGACCAGTGTGGTTGAAGAGGTGGAACTCCACTTCTCCAACCCCTGGTCACCTCTACAATGATATAAAACCCTAAGTCAAACAATAATCACCCCTTCATTTTCTACTTAGACGTTGAAGTGTGTGCCTGTGTGTTATTCTGTGTCCTACAACAACATCCAACCGTGCCCTTTGTGCTCCCTGCAGCTGGTGATTTGGGTGAGTGGGGCACTCTGCTCTCTGCAGTGCTGGGGCAGCCAGTGTGTTCTGTTCCTCCTGTGTGCTGTGCACCCTGGGCCATGCAGAAATCTGACAGTCACGGCTGTGAATGCTTTACTAAATCCATGATTTCCACCTCTGCTTGGCAGCCCAGAGGGAAGAGGTGTAGAGGCAGTGTCAGGGCACTCGGGCAGTGTGTGACAGCACAGTGACACGAGTTGTCATGGCAGCAGCTCCAGCACAAAGCTCACAGCAACACTTCACCCGTGGGGGAGATGTGCAGAAGAGATCACCAAGCTCATAAATAAACCAGGTCAGATTTTGGAGAGTGCTTCACCCCCCTGGTGCTCAGAGCAGTTGCTCAGCACCCCCCGGAGCCAGTCACAGAGTAAAGAGAGGAGCTCTGCCAAGATGTGTGCTCAGCATGGCTTGGTGTCCAGCTAGCTGGGATTTCTGGGAGTGCTGAGCTTCCTGGGGAGCACGTGCACGGCTGGGGCAAGTGTTTGCAAGGCAGGAGCATGCAAACTCAACCCCGAGTGAATATTCATCTGAAAAGCCTCACCAGAGTGTATTTTTGGGTGTCCTGTTTAAAAGCCATCCAGTCAGGGAACAGGAACAATGGCAGATGATTTCAGCTATCAGTCACACCATGTGAACACGAGCAAACAGCCAAGTGGAGGGATGGTGGTTTCAGTCTCTGCTCGTGAATCAGGGCACGTTGGCAGAGCTCTGGGGGAGCAGCTTGATTCCTGGCTCCGGGGTCTCTGAGTTCCCCTTGCCAAGAGCTTGTGTGAGGAGACTTGCTGGGTCCCACCAGGAGAGGGGGGTTAAAAGCTCCTCAGCATGAGAGAAGCTGTCACTACCCTGCACTGATGTGTCACAAGCACATCCTTCTCTCCCTCTGCTCACATCTCAGCAGGCTCCTGCCTCTTCTCTGCTCCAGATGTGTGATAAGGAGATTTACTGAGTTCCCATGTGCCTCGTGTTGTCTCTCCCTCTATCCATTGCTGAGCCTGTCGCTGAGCCCTCTGCACACCCTCTTCTCCTCACCTGGAAGTGAAGCTCAGATTCCCTGGGGCTGCCCAGGGGATGCCCAGCTGCAGGAGCATACACTGTGTGCCCTCAGAAGGACCATTGTGCTACAGAAATTAACCTCTGAGAGACCCTTTGCTGCTTTTGAGGCACGGAGAGCTAGAATGTCAGTATTTAGCAAAGTCTGTCCCTCTGGCTGCACGCTGCAGACAGCACCCAAGAACTCCTGGTCTGGAAAAAACTGGACTTCAGCGTGTGCTGGGAGACGAAAGACTGAGCAAAACAAACACAACCATGTCAGAGGAAGGGCTGATAACCAGAGCCTTTGCTTCAGCTGGCCCTGGTAATCCCCTGGGCCCAGATGAGCCAGACACGGGGCTGCTTCTGCAAATAAGGGATCACTGGACCTGTCCCTACACTCTGCCACGTGCTCCTGTTCTCCAGGCAATCATCTCCATTGTGAAGGGATTGGATTAGCCTCCACTGTTGGTAGGGAAGGCTGTTCCTGTGTCTCACTCCTGACCTTCAGACTGTATTTCCTCATTTTCAGATTGAATTCATAACAACCAGTTTATACCCATTTGTTCTTCTGCCAGCAAAGATCTTTAGCTTAAAGAGTCAAGAACAGATCTTGTTAATCCCTGGAATTTACCCCAGACTTATGTCCAGAGAGCAATGAATGTGTCTCTCTTGAAGCAGACAGCCAGACCTGCATGCAGATTTTCCAGGCATGGTCTCTCCTGCCATCAGTTTCTCCCTGTCATCCATGCAGGAGCCACCCTGAGACATCCTGGCATTGCATTTGCCCCTTTCACTGTGACTTTAGACTTGTCTTATGATAAACTCATGCTCTCCAGTCCTCCCCGTGGTTTCCAGCTGTGAACTCTCAGTCTGGAGCAGGAGCCCACTTCCCAAGGGCATGATTCATGCTGGGCTGTCACAGCCAATTCCCAGCACCCCAGGATCAGCTGAAACGAAGATGCAACCCCATTCATCCAATTGGCAGTGTTATTTCTGCCAAGGTCTCTCACCAGCACCACAGCAGCACCAGCAGTGCTCCCAGGGCCCAGTGTTTGTAAATTGTATTAATTATTGCTGTGTTGACTGCGTGGGGTGATGTCTCACAGGACATTCAGAGCTCCAGGGAGAAGCTGAGGTCCAGGTCCTGCTCTAAGGCTGTTCCCCAATGTGATGTGCTGCTGAACCCATGCAGTGCTAGCTGGGAGACTGCCACTGGTGTATTTTATATGGTGCTTATTCTGCTAGGAAAAAAAACCAGAATTATTTGGTCTAGCAAATTTAGTTTCCATTCTTTGCAGGCCCCAAAATTTCCTAAGACTGGAAAAAATGGAAACCACAATGTTCTGCGACAATAATGCAGAGAAGTCACCACCTGAGGAGTCAAACCCCCAGTCCCTGGCTGTTAAATACACTGCAGCAGACATGAGGTTTGGCACAAAGCAGAGGCTTTAGCACAGAAAGTGGCAGAGAGCTTGTGGGAAAACCAGGCAGGGAAAGGGAGCCAGAAGGCTCCAAAAGGCCAATTGCTGCTCCTGGAGGGCTACAGGTAGTGCAACTCAGAGATCCTGAGCTGGTTTTCTTCTTTCCTCAGAAGAACTCTGTTCTTTACCTGCTTCAGAAGCAGCAAACTGCTCCTAAGGTATCCCTGGAAACCCTGAACACACCTCCTGCTCTGTTTTGTCCCTGAGTGCTCCTGGGGTGGAGATGGGGTGCTGAAGCTCTCAGGGGGTGAGGCTGAGCTTGTCCTGGGGCAGGCTGGACCTGCTGGACACCTGATGGGACACGACACAGAGTGCTGCTGGCAGGGTCAGGTGTTCCCTGAACACGGAGCAGGTTCCCAAACACCTCCCTGACCTGCAGGGGCTGGAGGGAGGCTGGGCTGGGCTGGAAAGGTGAGCAAGGCAAGCACAGGTAAATCAGAGCCAGAGCCTCCCCTTCCCAGCACCCCTGAGAGTGCCGGGAGGGCTGTGCGGGAGGTGATGGCTGCCCCTGCTGCTGGGTGCCCTGGGCTGGCCAGGGAGCAGCTGGCACCGCTCCTGGCACCCCCTCCCTCCTGGGCTCGGTCCCAGCTGCCGCCGGTTCCGTGCCTGGAGCCGGGGCTGGGGGATCCGTGGTATCCGTGATGCCACAGCGAGCCAGAGCACAGCTGGGGAGCAGAGCTGCGCTCAGGGAGGCTGATCCTGCCGGAGCCAGGCTGGCATCTCCCTCTGGAGGCTGATCCTGCCAGAGCCAGGCTGGCATCTCCCTCTGGAGGCTGATCCTGCCACAGCCAGGCTGGCATCTCCCTCTGGAATCTTTTCTGCCAGAGCCAGGCTGGCATCTCCCTCTGGAATCTTTCCTGCCACAGCCAGGCTGGCATTTCCCTCTGGAGGCTGATCCTGCCAGAGCCAGGCTGGCATCTCCCTCTGGAGGCTGATCCTGCCACAGCCAGGCTGGCATTTCCCTCTGGAGGCTGATCCTGCCAGAGCCAGGCTGGCATTTCCCTCTGGAGGCTGCTCCTGCCACAGCCAGGCTGGCATCTCCCTCTGGAATCTTTTCTGCCAGAGCCAGGCTGGCATCTCCCTCTGGAGGCTGGTCCTGCCAGAGCCAGGCTGGCATCTCCTGCCAGAGCCAGGCTGGCATTTCCCTCTGGAGGTTTTCCTACCAGATCCAGGCTGGCATCTCCCTCTGGAGGCTGCTCCCAAGTCCCTGGCTCCCGGAGCGGTCCCGCTCGGTTTCCCTGCTCTTCATCGCCGGCAGATCCCCCAGCAGCAAAGCCATCATCGCCCGAGGGCAGGAAGCGAGCAGAGCGAAGCAGATAAAATCACTGAGAGAGGAGACCTAACAAGGATTCAGGTGGAGGGGAGTACGGTCCGGAGCCAGCTGCGTGTGGGGTTTGGATCGGGATTTCTCCCTTCCTGAGAGCACATGCCATTGTGAGTGCACGCACAGCCCTTGCTGGGAAGGGCCCTTTCTCAGCTCATTCAGTTGCACCCGTGCCAGAACTCGGAGGGGGTTTGGGAACCTTCCCCCTCACTGCCTCAAAACCCAGAGGAAATATTCCTGACTGTTGCAGCACGAAATCCCAGAGCTGCCTGCCGTGAATCCTCTAGAGAGTCAACACAAGTGCAGGGGCACGTGTGGGGCTTGATAGGAAAAGGCAGGGACTCCTTTTCCACTTCTGTTGCTCCCTTTACAAATAAAGAATTAAACCCAGGTCAGATAAATTAAAGCCTTGCTTTTGCCCCTTCGGAGAGCCCAGGGAAATTTGGCATCTCCATGAGCCGAGAGCACGTGCAGCTAAAGCCAGAGGAACAGGAAAAACTGACCCAGCATCTTCAAAGGATTAAGGCAGCAGGAGTAAGCTCTACACCATGTAAGGCAGAGCTTTTTAATGAATCACTGCATGCTCTGCTCTCATATGCCTTTCCCTGTGGGATGAGGCACAGTGATAAGCATTCCCTGACCTGCCTTGAACACTCAAACAGCGTTTCATCATTCCCCTCCCCACGCTGCAGACAAGCAGGACGGAGACACGAGAGATGAGAAATGAAGCTCACATCCTCCTCTTGGCCTGTCTCATCTTCCTTTCCACCACTAAAGCTGATCCCTCCCCGCCCTTTGAATGGTCATCTCCTTCTGGGCAGCCTTTGCAGCCTCTCATCCCTGGTCACAGAGAGTGGAGAAGTGACCCTGGCTCACCAAGCTTGAGATCCCAGATCCTGTAGGCCTGAAAGATTTAGGTGATGCTGGAAGAACCATGTCTACACGAAAAGGGGTTTGAAAACAATCAGGGAATTGAATACAGAGGAGATCTTGTCAACTTTCTGGTTCCATTAGCACTGTCAGGAACACTAAGAATATAGACATTACATGGTTTGAAAATGTTTCCAAGAGTTCTGTGTATTATTATGCTATCTCTGATCTAAACCCCTGTTAGGGATTTCATGGTCTTAGCCCATGTTTGAGATTCAGCACATTAATCAGCGAGATCTCCCTGAGATGTGTCAACAAATCCAACCCTCTGTTCTGCGTTAGCTGCTCCGAGTAAATGAGCCCATGTTTAGGAGCAGCTGGAACCTGCAGGGCTGAGTCACCATGCAGGACCTCACAAATGAAGGAGATGTACCAGAGCACCTTCTCAGTGGAGATTGCAAGGAAACAGAGCAGGGACACAATCCTTTCTGTCCACCCTGGCTGCTTCCCTGTTCATAGTGCTCCTTCTGAGGTGTGGAGTTTCAGAAAAGGGCAGATAAATATTGAGAACTTGTGTAAATGGAGCATTTGAACGGGTCTGTAACCCGTGGAGGATGAATGCTCTGCACACAGAGCAACCAAGAGACCAAGCACAGACTGAGTGCTCTCTGGCAAGGGAGGGCCTGTGTCCTGCCTGCTGTGTCCTCTGCACAGGGGGAAGTGGGAATCTGGCAGAAGGACAGTGGCACCTGGGAGAAGGCAGTGACAGATTTCTGCAGCCCGGTGCTCTCAGTCACAACGCAAACGGAGGTGTGGCCATGCAGCCAGCAGAAAGGAGGATGGCAAATCACGGAATCACAGCATCACAGAAAGGCCTGGCTTGAAAGGGACTTTAAAGACCATCCACTTCCATCTCCTGCTAGATGGGGTGNACAGATTTCTGCAGCCCGGTGCTCTCAGTCACAACGCAAATGGAGGTGTGGCCATGCAGCCAGCAGAAAGGAGGATGGCAAATCACGGAATCACAGCATCACAGAAAGGCCTGGCTTGAAAGGGACTTTAAAGACCATCCACTTCCATCTCCCCCTAGATGAGGTTGTTCCAAGCCTGTCCAACCTGGCCTTGGACACTTCCAGGGCTGGGGCAGCCACAGCTGCTCTGGGCAGCCAGTGCCAGGGCCTCACCAGCCTCACAGTCAGAACTTTCTTCCTAATACCCAATCCAAATCTCCTTTCAGACAGTGTGAAGCCATTCCCCCGTGCCCTGTGCCCCTCCACCCTCCATGCAGGCATGACAGAAGGTTGTGAGCTGTTGGTTCATCCATTGCTTGTGCTTCCTACAGCTCAGCACACAGCAGGTTCTGTGAAGATTTACAGCTCCAGCTCTGGAGACACGGCACTGCCATCAGCCCCAAGAGCCCAGGGGATCTTATTTTTTGGGCTGTGTGAAGCCCAAAACATTAAGGAAGAGACAGAGCAGTGGCACATGACAGTGGGGCCGGGCTGGTGTGGGCTGGGTGTGAGCCAGGGGCTCGTGGTGTTGGCACAGTGGCAGCCCCAGTGCTCCCTGAGCACAGCCCGTGTCCCCCTGCAGCCATCCTGGAAGGGTGTGTGTTGGAAATCTGAAGAAAACTTCAAACTTTCTGAATTTAGGGGTGCCAACCCCTCAAGTAAACACCTCGTTTGACCTGAGACCTTGGAAAAGGCTTCAAAAATTGAGTGATAGCACAGAAACAGTGTGGGTGTGGTTTGGGTGGTGGTGTGTGATCTCACAGGGTGAAAAACTTCGATTTGGGATTTTAGAAATGGTGATAGATGGGAGCCAAAATGGAGAATTTTGGCTGTGGGTTCTTTGTCTTTTTTGCACCTTCTTATTCCTTCTTCTTCACGAATCTGGGTGGTTTTCTCTAATTGGGTGAAAGATGCCCACATTGTGGGTTTGGGGTGATCATAATTGGGTTAGAAGCATAAATAATATTGATGTCAACTGTTTATTGGATAATTAGGACTTAAATAGCCTTGAATAGACACCATTTTAGCTCACTTGAACAGAGATTTTAGCTCACTTTAACAGAGATTTTAGCCCACTTTAAGAGATATTTTAGCCTACTTTACAGATGTTTTAGCTCACTTTAACAGAGATTTTAGCGCACTTTAACAGATATTTTAGCTCACTTTGTCAACTTGTTAGAGAGAGCTCACATCTCATGAGTTTGTAATAGATAAGGATAATAAACTTCAGAGTGAGACTTCAAAAACATCTCCTGAGTTTTATTCACCCTGACCTTGGAGCAAGAAAGAGCCTGGCATTCCAACAGGTGTGAACATCTCGTGAGAGCCTTGGCACCACCACACGTGTGCTGCTGGTTGTGCAAACGTGCAAGGCAGGCATCCTGCATTCCCACACGCCGTGCCTGCCCTCAGATTTTATTTCCTCCCTATAATGCACCCCATGCCTGGCACTCAGCTGGCAGCACGGCGTGGTGCCGTACCCCGGTGCACATCAGAAATCCAGTCCAGAATTATTCTCCCCGTTGACCAACGTTTCTGAGACAATAGAAAGATGAAATTAATTGCAGAACTCATGTTTTCAGAAGTAAATGGAATTAAGCAAAATGCTCCCTGCCAAAATCTGATCTAGTGAGAGTGAGAGTGAAAGGGAAAATAAAGGGAATGTTACTGGACACGCTACTCTGCAACACTGCATTTCCCAGCAGAGATAACCTTGGGTACAAGCTCTGATCAAATCCACATTGTCCCAGCGAGGTACCACTGCTCTAATCAGCTGTTTGTAGGGGCTGGAACATTCCTCAGCAGGGTAAAGCACCCTTGGAGCAGCACTGTCACTCAGGACCCTGTCACTGAGTGCTCTGCAGAGCCCTGGGCCACTTCACTGGCTGCAGCAGCAGTAAAACTTTACACTAACACATTACCTGGCTGTTGGGGATGCCCACCACAGGGAGTGCCAGCTCTGTTACCCAGAGTCTGTCTTTAAACAGCTTTTTCCATGATAACAACACCCACAGTGCTGGTGCAGACCAGCCTGTGCATCCTCCACACAGTAATAGGATTCAATTTCTTACAAATAAATATAACAACACTGCTTTGGGTGTGAAGAGATCTTTGTAGCTGACTTGATCCTCTGGTTTTGTTACGTCCTTCTCAAAGGTTTTTTGACAAGTTTTTATGCTTCACCTGGTCATGGCTGGTGGTGCTGGGGGCCTCTTGCACTTGACATTATTAAAACTCCAAAGGTAAAATGGTGTCAGTGTTTCCCCTTGTCCCTGAGAGCTTGTGAGACTGGCATTGGCCCTGTGCAGAAGTCAGTCTGTGAAGCCCAGGCAGGCAGAGGCAGGATGCTCTGCCTCCCTCTCCTTGGGATGCAGCAGCCCTCATGTCCCTTGTCATTGTCACAGGAAAGCCTCTCTGCTGTCACCCACCCTGTGAGGGCCTCCAGAGAGAGAGGAGGAGGAGGAGCTGCAGCCCAGCAGAGTGACCACACCTCAGGGACAGGGACAGGGACAGGGACACCCCTGTGTGTGCAGCAGGGCTGCTGCTGGCCAGGGCTCGCCCTGCACAGACCCAGACTTCAGGACTGTGCTAAGCTCAGTTCCAAGGCTTAGGGCTTTTGAAAACCATGAAAGACAGCTCGAGCAGTGTCCAAACTGCCTAGCTCCACCTCGTTTGGGACAAAGTGAGAAGAGGGGGGATATCCCAAATAATGAGTTTTCGGAATATTTATTCAAAACATGACAACAGATAAACTCCAATCACATGTTGCATTCAAATATTGGGATACTTATTCCAAATATGGTCCCGTTGCAATTGTATGATAAACATGAAAGCGAGAGTGCAGTTATTTATGTCCTGCCTCCAGCTCCTCAATAGCATGTTTAAGTTTAGGGTATTTATGCTCTTTCATCCAGCTGTCTGACTTTATCAAGTCCTGTACGAGTTGTGAGAGGCAACCACGCCAGCAGCAGAACAAGCCCCAGCAGACCTTGGTAGAATGGGCTTCCCTCATGGAAAGCACATTATGTCCCTCCTGCTTCTCTCCTGGCCCCATGGAGCAATTCTGGCACGAAACTGTTGTATTACACAGTCCCCTGGCAGGGAGGGAAAGCCTTTCTCCCTGGCTGGGGCTGGAGGAGCTTCCAATATCATTTAAATGAAACAATAACTCGATGGTAGCGAGCGAGGGTTATTTGGGGTGCTCCAAAAAGGCACATACTGTGCCCAGGAGCAATGGAAATTTAGGCAAAGGGAAGTTTTGACTAAAGAGCCAAAAAAAGCTCTTGGCAGGACCTCCTGTACTCTGTGGAGCCACCTCTCGTGTGGCAGGATGGATGCCCTCCTTAGCTGCTGATTTGGAGCTGGATTCTCCCTCACTGCTCGGGTATTGTGTTTACTTTCGTGCTCTGCTCCGCTCTGGCCATGGACTGAAACTGTCAAGAGACAGGGCTGGAGCTGTACCCAGCACAGACATCCTCCCGGGCTCTCCAGCACCTCAGAGCCCAGGGATTCCACAACTTCCTGGGAGCACAAACCTGAGGGCAATGGAACCGGGACAAGCCATGCCCTGAGGAGAGTGCAATGCCAGGAGAGTAAACACACCTCACATCCTGGTTCTGGGTGAAGGAATTCAGAAAACCACTGTTGACTCTGACTAATCTGAATTGTGGGCTCCAACACTGCGATTCTGGGCTTCATCAGGGTCCCCAGGGCTCTTTGCAAGTATTAAGTTTCCTAAGGAAAACTCAGTAGAAGAACTGATAAAGGATGAAGTCAGAGTTGTCAAGACAAGAGATGTTCTTCCTGACCTGCCAAACCATGGAAACAGCCACAGCTGCAAAATATTCCAAGGATAATCCAGCTTCTAGCAACAGGACCAGAAGATGGGTGTCCTGCCTCTCCAGGGGTTGGGCAGCAAAGCCACAGACTGCCACCAGTAATGGCAAACAAATTCCACCCAGAGTGACCTTGTGCACAGCCACACGCCCCGTGTTCCTCTGAGTTCAATCTGGATCCCAAATCTCCCAATTTCACTGTCCCTCACCCTTAAATTACAGACATATTGTTACATCAGCTTTTCCAGGTGCTTGTCAGCTTCATGATCTACTTTATGACCTACCCTGGGGGCTCAGCTCCGGGCCCTGCCCACAGCAGAAAGCGCAGGCTGCACTGGTTGCTTTGCACTCAACAGAAATCTTCCAGGGGAAAATCAAACAAATTCCCCAAGTGCCTGCTTTGCACTTGAAAAGCAGTGTTGGGCAATGCCTCCAAGCCTTAAATTCATCCTCTGAAGCTTTGTGGCTGGAGATTTCTTATGCTATAAATGTATAGCATGCTCAGAATCCATGGGATATCTGCATTTACAGCAGGTTCTCCTCCACTTTTACAGGGTCTATCCCTCTGAACGTGTCTTAGCACTTGGATGATGATAACAGAGTGAAGAGGGGACCTCAGCATGTTCTGATGTGTCTTTGTTGCCCCTTAGGGTTTGTGTCTCTATATTATGCTGTGGCAACCCTCTACCTTGGCTCAGATCAGTCTCTCCACCTTTTCTGCTCTTGGTTTCCTCTGTTTTGTCTTCAGAGAATCACTGAATGATTTGGAAGGGACCTCAAAGCCCACCCAGTTCTCCCCCTGCCTTGGGGGGACACCTTCCACTATCCCAGGCTGCTCCAAGCCTCATCCAAGCTGGCCTTGGGCAATTCCAGGGATCCAGGGATCCTGCCATCCTCCCCTGAGGCCAGCGGGGTGATGCACACCAGGTGAATGGACATCAGCCTTTTATACAAGCCCACCCCAGGAGGGGTAAGAATTTACCTTCAGTAGCACTTTCTTTGGTTGCTTTTGACTTCACTTTTGCATGGATCTCCCATTGGGATCGGCAAATATCATTCCTTGATTGCAAAGCTTAGCCAAAACCAGCTCAAAAATTCACTTGTCAGGCTGATCTAAGTTTAGCTGGGTTCCTTCCATTCTTGACTGATGTCATATAATTTTCCAACACCTACAATACTTTCTGCTTCACAGTGTGAAGCCATTAGTGCATTATTGAATATTAATCTCATTAAAGCTGTTTCTCTCTCATATATGTCCATTTATTCTTCAACTTTGTCTTTTTTTTCATAAAGAAAGACAATAGTGGATGAAGAGATGGCTTTATTATTAGTTTGTGTGTGTAATTCAGAGAACAACAAAGCAAAGAGGCACATGCTAAGATGCATGAGCAGGGTGCTTGCTCTCCAAAACCACTGAGCGTTGGTGAGATGGTCTGAAAAGGACAATCAGGCCTCCAGAACCTGAAAATGCAAGTCCAGACCATAGAACAGATGTCTGTAGAAAGACTTTTCTGGGTGGGCAGGGGGAAGCACATTCTGGAGGGCACTGATTCTGGGAGGACAGACAAGGACAATCCAGTTGCAGTGTTTTGTCCTCCTCACAAAAGAATGCATGACACCACCCAGGAACGCTCCAGAGCTCGGTGTGCAGGTGTCAGAGCCGAGCCTGCAGCCCAGAGGGTTTTCTGCATTTTCTGCATTCACCAAACTGAACCCCAGCACCTCCCAGCAGCTGCCCTGGGACACCCCGAGCTCCCACCCCGGCATCTCCTGAGTCACAGCAACAGCAGAGGGATTGTGCCGGCGTCTCCGGGGCTGGGATTTAGCCCAAGCATCACAAAGTCCTGCACAAAGTCTGCTCTTGATCCTGATGATGGTGCCATCTCAGCTGGAAGGAGCCCAGCGTGCTTCTCACAGCCTGGCAAGCTGTGGTGCCGGGCGGAGGAGACAGGGCTGTGTTTGTCAGCTGAGCCCTTTCCTATCTGCTCCTCCACCCTCTCCCCCTGCAGCCGTGCCCATCTGGGAGCTCTCTCTGGAGCAGTGTTTGCTCAAGCCCTGAGCTGGGAGCAGCAGTGGACAGCCCTCTGTGGCTGAGCTAAAACCAAGCAGGGAGATAAAACCAGTTCTCCCACTGTGCCGTGCTCAGCAGAGCTAATTGAGGGGCCAATTAAGAAACAATACGCAGCAACATCCACATTATGGAGCCTTTTGTGCAGGCCAGAACCACACTTAAAAGCATCTTCCAGTTCTTTTGCCACCCGTGTTTCATTTCCAATCTAGGAAAATTGAGCAGCAGGGAAAGCTGAGGACTTGCTGATGGCCTCAGACTGCTCGGTGAAGTCTCCCATTATCCACCCTCCATCCCTCCAGCAAGGCATTGCTAACGTGGAGCATAAGAAGAGGGAATACTGCACATGGGGAGGCAACCAGATGGATTTTTCTGACAACTTTTCTGCTTAGAGGCATTGCTCATGCAGGTTTTTACACTCTGGGTCAAGCAGAGCATTCCAAACCCTTTGAGCACGATTTATCTGCAGCAGCACTCCCATTGCCTGAACCCTACTGCTTTCAAGAGAACAGCTGACAAGGAGCTTGGGCAACTTGGAGACAGAATTTGGCTTTGACATGTGAGAATTTAGGCTCCAAATCCAGTAAAGATGAAGGTGATTCTGGGAGGAACAGCTTGCAGAGGAGGCTGGGGTGGAGCTGCCAGGGGGTTCCCAAGGCTGAGCAGAACAAATTCAGGTGAGAGATGGCCAAGTCTCACACACTGCTGCAGGAAGCAGGATGTTTTGGGATGGCTGTTAGTAGGGCAGGCTGCTGACCCCTCTGCAGCTTGAGGAATGAGATTCCAGGGCAGAAATGCCTCCCCAGGGCACCTGGCTGCTGCAGATGGGAACAGGCAAAGGGAGCAGCAAGAGGGTTTGTGCTGAGACAAGCTGCCAGCAGAACAGAACACATGCAGTCATGTCAGGAGGAACAGCAGGGCTTGGAGATAAGGAGGAGTTATGGATACACTTAAAAATAATGAATGGACTTCACCTAGGAAGGAAAGCAGGCAAAGAATGAAGTTAGAGTTTGCCATCATATGACAGCAGAGAAAGGCAGTGAGCCCTGAGGCTGTTAGGAAGGCTCGTCCTGGGTCCAAGAGAGCCATCCCAGCACCCCAGGAGGCTCAGCCCTGCCTCTCTCAGTCCTGTGTGACTCACTGGTGCAGGGCAGGGCACATCCAGCAAAGCAGCCCCTCTCCCCTGCCACGAGAGCCTTGGAGCATCATCCCAGGGGAGCTGGGGCTTTGTGCTGCCACCCCAGGGCTCTGGTTCTGCCGGGCTGTGGTGGCACAGCAGGGCACCAGGCAGGGCTCAGGCTGCAGGTGACTGTGGTGCCACCAGCAGGGTGGGAATCACTTCCCCTGCAAGGCCCCCAGTGCAGGGGGAGGCATCAGAATTCCTGGGGCACCGGGGTGGGACATCAGGCAGTGAAACCATGAAAGAGATTAAAAGAGATGGAAGATACTGCAAGTACTGGAGGGTGGCAAATTGGAAGGGCAGCTCTGAAGGGAGCCCAGAGATCCCACTCTAGACTGAGGTGACGAGCTAGACACTGACTGAAGGCAGCTGAGGTGAATCCCAACCTGAAATCCAGCATCACCCTGAGGGAATTGCTGTCCATGGGCTCAGAGGGGATGTGGCCTTTCTCTGTTTTATTTGCAATGCTAGAGCAAGGAGACAAATATTTACTGGGATGTTTATTTGAGAACAAGTTGGTGGGAAGAAGAGCATGGCTGATATCAAAGGAATGCTCATTCGTGTCACAGCCTTTGGAAGCAGTGTTTATGATTAATCCATCTTTCTATGATCAGCACTATCCACAGAGTGTTTGCTATTTATTTATTCATTTATTACCCTTCTCTGTATCCATCAGAGTGATTTATACCATATAATGAACTGAAGATCATTAGTGCGTGACTGAAGAACTGGTACAAGCTTATCTCCAGGACATTGCTCGGCAAAGCACCAAATTCTCCTCTGAATTTATTTTCCCCCATCAATACATCATCTAAGATGTGGTGTTTTCTTGAGCCTGGCCATTCCGAAGATGTTATTTCCCTTTGGGAGGCCCTGGTTGTTCAAATGTTCGGCAGTTGACAGCTGCCTGGAACACACTACAAAAGAATTAAAGCCAACAACATTTCTATCTTTTCATCTTTCTAGCCTTAGACTGAATCAGGCACTGGCTGCTACTTGTTGCTGCTATTCATGACAGAGCTGGTGTTGCTGTGACCTTTTCTCTGTTATGGTCTTATCTGATGTTTGCAGGACTTTGTATAATTGAGGGGTTTATGTGTAGTGATGTTTCTGGGTCACTTTCTCTCTGTTTCTGGAGGAGTTTCTCATCGGTGAAAGGTGCTGCAGAAGTGACATCACAGCCTGAAATCCCCCAGGAGGCCATGAGGCAGCCCCAGGAAGGAGCAGCTCTGGGCAGGTGGCCTCAGCCCTGGGGCCACCCCAGCCTGGCTGGGCTGTCCCAGCTCACAGGAGGCAGGAGCTGGGGAGCAGGGGCAGCCAGAGCAATTTCCCTGCTCCAGAGCTGTTCTCATCCAGCAGAGCCTGGGGCAGTGCAGCAAACAGAAAGTGAGATCAGCACAGGCTGGAGGGTGTTTTCAGTCCAAAAGAGCATTTCTGACAGAATCCTGCCCTGCTCAGGCTGCACAGAGGACCATCCTCTGCTCTGGCAATGTTAAACAATAGTTGTGTCTGATGTACCAGGCAAGGGTGCCCTGACTGCTGCTGCTTGAAATTTTAGCCAGAGGAACAGCCCCACTTTGGGCCCACATCTCTGATCCCTTCCCAGCTTCCAAATTCTGTGGCCATACATCCACCACGGTGTCCTCTCATCAGCTGGGCATCGCTGCAGCTCCTGAGCCAGCAGCTGACAGCAGATGGGCAGAGGATTTGCTGCTACCAGGGATCAGTGGGCAGCAAAACACACCTGGGCAGTCTGCTGCACCCCCAGCTGGGCAGGCAGGGGCTCAGACACGCCAGCACCACGCCAGGTGGTGGACACTGGACATCCCTGGACATCCCTGGACAACACTGGACATCCCAGTGCTGCCAGCACCACGCCAGGGTGGCAGGGANGCCAGAGGAACAGCCCCACTTTGGGCCCACATCTCTGACCCCTCCCCAGCTTCCAAATCCAGTGGCCATGCTGTACATCCACCACGGGGTCCTCTCATCAGCTGGGCATCGCTGCAGCTCCTGAGCCAGCAGCTGACAGCAGATGGGCAGAGGATTTGCTGCTACCAGGGATCAGTGGGCAGCAAAACACACCTGGGCAGTCTGCTGCACCCCCAGCTGGGCAGGCAGGGGCTCAGACACGCCAGCACCACGCCAGGTGGTGGACACTGGACATCCCTGGACATCCCTGGACATCCCTGGACAACACTGGACATCCCAGTGCTGCCAGCACCACGCCAGGGTGGCAGGGATGGACATCCCAGTGCTGCCAGTGCCATCCTGGGGTGGCAGGGATGGACACCCCAGTGCTGCCAGTGCCACACTGGGTGGCAGGGATGGACATCCCAGTGCTGCCAGTGCCACGCTGGGGTGGCAGGGATGGACATCTCCACCCCTCTCAGTGTCATTCTGGGAGGACTGGCACTACCCAGACAGGATGTGGTCTGTGCCAGGGGGTGAGGGAAGCTGGTTAAAGGCAGAAAGAATGGAAAATGTTCGCTGCTGTTTCTGTTTAGCTTTAGGAACTGATCCAGCTGAGATAATAACAGAAGAGTTCACTTTGCCATGTCAAATATGCAGGTACTTTGCAGTATTAAGATTTGATGTCCTGTTCTTATAAAACTGGCCCCTGCTGACTATGGGAAGAGAAAGTTGCCCATAAACAATGTTTTATTTCTTATTTAACGCAAATTCTTGGGCAAAAGGAGTCAATCAATTTTTCATAAAGTATAAAACAGAGATAAGTGCTTGGGATCATGTGTGACTCCCTGTCAAACAGAACCGATAAGTCCATGATGCAGTACAGGGAGTGCTTTGCAAGAATTGTCCAAGTGACCTTTTCATTAGTTTGCCTTAGGCAGTTAATCTCTCTTTTCCAGGATAGAGACTATTTTAAGTCCCATTACATCATGCATGTATTTTAAATATTAATTTTCCTCCCATGTCATGCCTAGGAGGATTTGCTTGTTTTTTACCTTGTTTTAATGCAGTCCTCCCCATCTTGCTGAGTTTTCCAGCAGAGTCAGAGTTAAGGAGCTTCCAGGCAAGAACTGAAAGTGCTTTTTGCAGGGAGTATGTGGTGCCTGAGGGGCAGGATGTGAAACCCTGTGATTTAGCAAAGGCTGCCAGGCCAGAAGCAAGGATTGGACCTCTCCTGTGATGGCAAGGGAAATGTAGGGCCAAGGAGTGGAGGCATTTGCTGCCTGTGTGTGGGGTTCCATAAACGGGAGAAATGCAGGGCTGAGCCAGTGCACCTCAGCAGGGCTCCAGCTTCTACAGAAAAATACTTGAAAATTATTTAGAAGAAAAAAAATGGCCTCAAAAGTGTCACAGGCATGCTGTTGTTTCTGACTTGTAAATCAGCCACCTGCCAAAGGAGCCCAGAGTCTTTAAACAAAGCTGTTCCCTACCCCATGCTGACCCTTGCAGTGTAAAAAATGCCTCGACAACACCTTTGGTGTGTTCCCATCTCCCTGTATTTGGAGTCACTGGTCTCATAACAACAGAGCCCCAGCACCACAGAGCTCAGCTCTGTGCAGGGTTCACACTTTATTATAAGCCACAGTTGAAAGAACATAAATAAATCAACGTTGTCCTTCGGAGCTGCGGGTGAAGCAGAGATCACGGAATTTCTGAGCGAGGTTGCAAAGGGGAAAGCAGGACCATGTTTTGTTGATATCCAGGGGTAACACGCAGCGCTGAGCCCTGTGCTCAGCAAGTGTCTCCTCTCCAAAAAGGGATGTTTTCCCTGCAGGGGGGAGCTCCTGCCAGGCTGTCCCTGCTCTGCACAGCCACAGTCACTGCTCTGCTGCTGGAGCAGCTCCACGGGATCCCTGCACCGCTGCCAGGGGGGACCGACCCCTGAGCACCCCAGGGACCATGAAGAAAGGACAGGGACATCTTCCAAGTGCTGCTTTCAGGCCTGGAGGCATAGGCTGTAGGTGGGAGCCCTTATTTTTGTCATTTCCTGCTTCTCTTCAAGCAAACTTGCTGTGGGAGAGAGCATTATGGAAACACCCCACCATTAGATGGATATAGCTTATGTAAGCTAAAAAATGTGTCAGGGTTTTTGAGAGCAGTCCAGGGAAGCCTTGCCTGGACTGATGGCTCTTTCTGAAACGTTCTGCAGGGCTGGAACTCGTGGAACAATCACCTGGCACGGTCCCATCCAAAAAGAATCACCCAGCCATGGTGCCCCAGCCTGCTGAAGCCAAAGGGAGGAGTCAGTGGCCTGAGACCACCATCCTGGAACAAGGGAAGCAAGGAGCCAGTGTGGCACATCTGGGCACATCTGGGCAGTCCCCTGCCCTGCCATCTGTTCTGGCTCCTCTGCCACACCAGTGGGACTCCCCAGGACAGTCTTCTCTGGGTCTCAAGTGTTTGGGATTGCTCCTAGGAACCTGCCAGCTGGCTCACCCCCAAGCCTAGATCCCACCAGCTCAAGGACCAGAGCAGATTAAATCTTGTCCAAAGAGGTTTTTCATCTCCCCAGAGCTTCCCTCATCTTCTCCAGGGCAGAGGAACACTGGAGAAACCATTCACTCATTTCCCTCAGTGCATTCCCTCAGCAGGCCTGGTGTTACAAGGAGACAAAAAGGATTGTCCCAGGTACTGACTAGAGGAGTAGGAGCTGGGACAATTCCTCTCCATTGTCCCCTACAAGAGTGGCAGGTGGCTGAGGCAAAGACAGACAAACAGAAAAGAAGAGGAAGCTCCCTGCTGCCATGTGGCCTTGATTAGCTCCTCAGATCCAGTGTCTGACTCAGCTCTATCCCAGGAGGAGGGAAATAGGGGCAGGAGGCCACTCTGGAGAACTGGGCTGAGAAAAAAGCTTCCTTGCAAGGCTCGTGAGTGCTGAAACTTCCCATGTCCTCATTAGTTTTGGCCATGGCCATGCTGCACTATTGCCACACTCCCTGCAGAGCCAGAACAAGGAATTAAAACATTTGTGTTGTTTCTATGGTCATGAATTTCTGAGGTTTTTTTTGTGTAGCACTTCCATATTTTTCTCCTCCTTCTGTCAGTAACACCCAGGTTCTTCTTTATGTTCATATTGTGCAAACAATTTCACAGTTCCAACAGCACTTGCTCTGAGAGTCCAATTCTCCTCCCCTTGTTGCCTCTCCTGAAGGTTTGACATATAAAACCCACACCCTGGACCATTTTTGGACAGATTTTTTATTCTCAGCTTCTGTTGCAGCCTTAATAAAAATATTTCTTTTTCAGCAATGGATTTTACCCTTTTTATTACCCAAAGGCTCTACCTCCCCTGCTTCCCTTCCTGTTTCAGTCACAGTAAAACAGCGCAGGGTTAAAAAGCAAAGAAATCACTTTTTGTGTGGGTGAGGCTGAGTGTCCAGATGCGACGGGCTGGTGGCTGCACCCTGGATGCTGTCCAGCCCAGGAGTGTGAACACCAGGACCTCTCCCAAACCATTCAGCCAACAGGGGAGAGAGTTTAACTGAGAGGCACTTCAAAAGCCAGGAATACTTTCTGAACGCGCAGGAAGTCAGATGAGTGTAATCTCAAACTACAGAGCTAACCAGCGCTCGTGGCTGTTTGATGAATTGTTGGCAATCTGAACTTTCTCCATGACTGCAGGACCTGAGCCCCGGCGTGTCCCGGGGCAGCCCGGAGCTGCTCTGTGCACCGGGAACATATGGACACGATCTCCCGCAGATTGTTGTGGCTGCTCCAACACGCGAAATGTAAATGGTGGGAGTGCGATGGCGAGGGGAGCTAATCTCCGCCTTGGATTAGACAAAATAGCGGCGTGCGCGCAGATAAACCCCGGGTGTGAAGTGGCCGGCAGGAGGAGGTTTCACATTCCGCCTGACTCAATGGAGCCTTAAAATAGCACTTCCCAATGGAATAGTTTGAACAAAGCCATCCGAGGGGTTATTAATACCATGAGACAGGAGCGGGTTTCATGTCTCGCAGCGCAGGGAGGGAGCGGTGCGTGTTGAGCCGGGTGCGGGCAGGGCAAGGAGCGGAGCCGCACCGGGCTGCAGGTGCCGGTGCGATCTGCCAGCCTTTCCGCAGCCCTGCAGGGCTGGAAACACCAGCTCCAGAGGCTGCTGCCACGCAGGAAACACCAGCTCCAGAGGCTGCTGCCACGCAGCTCATCGGAGATGCTGCGGGGTGCGCGATGGGCGCGGCGGGGCTCTGGGGGCGCAGCTCGGGGTGTCCCACAGCCTGCGCGACACACGGGCCTTCGGACGTGGCTGAATCCAACAGCGGCTTGAGATGTGATATCGAGATCCCCCCGGCCCGGTAAATCTCCTCTGGGAGCACAAAGTGAGCAGCAGGCTCTGCGTTTGCCTCTGCTCTTGGTGCCGGGCTGGAGCTCCCTGTGCTCTGTCTGCACAGCATCCCTGCCCACCTGCAGTGCCACCTGCCCTGTGCCCAGCCACATCCTCCTGGAGCTCCCTGTGCTCCGTTTGCACTCAATCCCTGCCCGCCTGAAATGCCCCCTGCCCTGCCCCCAGCCACACCTGCCCGCTGGGAAGGGCACTGTGCTTCCCCCTCCTCCTGCNCATCTGCACAGAATTCCTGCCCTCCTGGAAGTGCCGCCTGCCCTGCCCCCAGCCACATCCTCCTGGATGCTCCATCTGCACTCAATCCCTGCCCACCTGAAGTGCCACCTGCCCGGCCCCCAGCCACGCCTGCCCGCTGGGAAGGGCACGGTGCTTCCCCCCCCTCCTGCAGGCACGCTGGCATCCTCCGGGCCAGCCCTCACCCCTGCAGCCACCCCGTGCCCTCTGCCCTTTCTCAAAGGGCAGGGGAAGTTTGGCAGCGGAGGCCTCTGTAATTTTTTGGCCGTCCCTTTGCTGTGTCTGACCCCATTCCCACCATTCCCTGGAGCCCCAGATTCTCCAGCTGCCATCTCCATCTCCAGCTGCCATCTCCAGGTCGATTTTCTGGGTGGATTGTTTTTTATCCGGGTCTCAGGAGAGACAAGAGCAGAGGAGGTGCATGAGCACAGCTTCCCAAGTTTGTTTTCTGTGCTGCAGAGTGCTGTGCAGAGCAGGCAGAGCTCCCATCGAAGCCAAGAAACCTCTCAGCTTTTTGTATTTCCACCCCTGCCTTCCTGCACATCCTCAGCAGCACCAGCCTGGGGCGTACAGCAGGCTGAATGAAACACCCTGGTGCACTGCTGTCCTGCTGCCACCACAGACAGTGACCCTGCAGGACTGTCCCTGTCCCCTCAGGCTCAAGGAGCTGCCCATGGACCCTCCTGTGGCTCTGCCAGATGTGGCACATCCTTCTCCCAGGACACCTGAATCTGCCCAGTCCCACTGGACGCTCCAGTGGGAGCAGCCAGGAACACAGGTGAAATCCCAAAAGATCAGTGGGACTGTGGAAAAGATGGGAGTCATCAAAAGCTGTGAGAAATGTCCGTGTTGTGCTGTCATCCGTGCTGCCAAGGAAGGGGAAAGGAAACTGAGAAAGGAAACAGAGGGGCTGCCTGAAGGAATTGAGCTAAATTGGCTGTTTTACCCAAAAACCACCAAAATGCAAGAAGCAGGAAGGTTTCTCATTTCTCTGGATTTCCAGCCACTGTGAGCTGGAAACTTTGCCAGAAATAAATAAAATGAAATTTGGTTTTCTTGTTCCATTACAGGCATTTTCAATAGCAATTTTCAGTTCCTTTGCCTGTCTTTCCCTTTTGTCAGCAGAACCACTGAGGTGAAAATACAGAGGTCAGGGAAATTGTACAGGTTTAAAAAAAAGGGGTTTGTGTGGGTTTTTTGTTTATTTGTTTGTTTAATATTAACCTCTAAATCTGTGTAAAAATCTAAGACAGATATTGGAACACGATTTCCTTCAAGCCTGAAGATGAATCCTCCCCATCAGCATTCACAAGTCTTTGGGTTTATCAAATTTTGTACAATTAAACTTCACTGAAAAAAAGCACTGCTGAGAGAACTGGGATGAGGCTCATTAGGTAAGAAAGACAGGATATTCCCCTCCATAGCAATTAATAGCAATTAATATACTTTACAAGATGAAATTAATAGACCCACACATCTGAACGAGCCCTCCTTAACCAGCATTTACAATTTCTAGAGATGTGAGTATGATGGGAGAGCACAAACCCAGCCTACAACAGAGCCCTGGCAGCATTGTGGGAGCAATGTAGCATCTGGCAAAATCTGTGATGAACCAAGAATTTATCCTGGCTGGAAGTCTCCTGCAGACTGTTTCATCTCAGTGAAATGTCCTGGGAGCCGACTGGCAGGAGAGCTTCTGCAGGCTCCTCTGATCCTACTGCTGCTGCCCAGGGCTCTGCAGGGCTGCCTGGCCACTGGTGTGCTTTAGGGGGCCTAAAGATTTGATCCAGTTTGGTTTTAAGTGCAATATCTTGATGGAAAGTCAACAAGGACTGTGGCTGGTAAGGACTGGCAAATGTTTATCTGCTACAGGTGCCTCACAGACAGCCACAGAAACACTGGTTGCTGTCACAAAATTTAGCAAAGTTTTTGGAAAGTGACTGATTTTTTCTTGTTCTTCAGTTTTCAGTGTTTGGGGTGAGGCACTTGGCCCCGTAATTCTGGTTCATATCTCATCCAAAAATATGAATAGCGAGGATGTGATGTTTTCACATTAAAATATTGTTGTCGAGTTAAAATACAGGCTCTGTTACTACCTCGAAACCACCAAGGAAAGACAGACTATAGTAAACAGACAAGCAGAAGGTGATTTATAATGAACATGTATCAAGCCCAAACTTCCTGCCAGCTCTGCTGGGTCTCCCTGCAGTGCTGTGGCAGATTTACCTCCCTGGGGCACTGCCCCGCAGCCACCCCGGTGTGCTCTGACCTGCCCAGCCTGTGGGCACGCCGGGGACAGCCTGCAGTGCCTAATCTTCCAGAATGCACACTTTTTCCAGCTTGAATTCCTGACACCGAGCACACTCCTGGGACAGCATCCAAGGCCAGGCAGAGTGAAATCCTAAACTGTCCATGAGACAGCATTCACGGAGCAACAGACTGACAGAAACCCCGGCGAGGAGTTTCCAAAGCAAACATCGTGTGTGCACTGATAGCATCTGAGAGGGAGGGCTTTTTTTTTTTTTTTTTTTTCTGGAGTCAACCTTTCTTGTTTTCCTTATGGCAAATACTAATGAACTCAATGGTAAAATATGGCATTTCCTCAAACAGCAATCTCCTCCCCGAGATGCACCATCTCCGGTGCGGGGCTGTCATCAAGCCTTCGCCTTTAATCACTCAACACATGTTTTCAATCCACATGTTCATATGGTAATAACTTCGCTCTATTCCTTTTCATTTGTCAGACCAAAATGCCCTTTAGGTTGGAGCATGCTGTAGGACACTGTCCAGGCAGGTTATTCTTAGCAACAGATGAATTTACAAAGAAAAGGCAGGTCTACAGCTCAGCGTTTGCTTTTATTGCGTGCGCTGCTCCTGCCACACCTGACCCCCAACCTCTCCTCCAGCAGCCACCACCAGCTGCCCACTTTGCTCTGTGCTGTACATCAGTTACTAAAAAATGACAAAGAGACCATCAAACCCAGCTGGTTTGGGCCTGGAAATTCCCTTTCTGCCCCTTTCCACTGCACCCGTGGGAAAAAACTTATCCTGTCTCTGCAAGATCCTGACAAATCCAGCAGAACTGGGCTGGTGTAATTCCTCCCTGGGAGGGTGGGCAGGCCCTGGCACAGAGAAGCTGTGGCTGCTCCATCTCTGGAAGTGTCCAAGGCCAGGTTGGATGGGGCTTGGAGCCACCTGGGATGGTGGAAGGTGTCCCTGTGCGTGGCAGGAGGGTAAAACGAGATGAGCTTTAAGGTCCCTTCCAACCCAAGCAGTGTGATCCTGGTTCTCTGGTGGGTGCAAAGGATGGTCTGCAGTGCTCACTGCCCAAAGACCCCTCTGGCCATGCTTTGGCCCTAAAGGCAGGGCAGCTCCTCTGTGAGCAAAGGCAGCAGGAGCCCGGAGCTGAGCTCTCCTCAGCCACCTCTCACACCACAGTGCAGCAGCTCTGACCCCCCTGCTAGATCCTGCCTGCTCCTGCTGCTGCACAGGAGAAAAAACAGTGTTTGGGAGGCAATTGGAAAGCAGAGGTTACTCTGTCAAGGAACTCTCAGCAAGCAGCTGCCATGAGAACCATATCAACACCGGATCTCTCCTGCCTGCCCTCCTGTGGGACATTGCATTTCCAAGACGTAACTCCGTGCTCAGGTTCATGCTCTGAGCTCTGCACCCTCCCCATCAGATCTTCCATAAAAATTAATTCATGGCCTCTCCTGAGCAGGAGGTGTTCTCGAAGATGACACCCTCCCCACCCAAGGAAAGAGTTTGAGGCTGCCCAATAAATTACTGGTGAGATGGTTGTTTCAGAGTGGTTCCTAATTGCCCTGTGATGATCACAGATATCAACCATATCTTCCAAAAGGCTATTTCAGCCTATATATGGTCAGAAGATCATTGGGCCAGCATATTTGTTTTGTTGTGCTGGAATCAGATAGCCAGGGCCCATCTCTGACTCCAGTGGGGTGGAGAGAGGGCACAGCAGAGGGTGATGCTGCTGCAATTAGGGAGTCCATGAACTTGAATATGAGTTATTCAAGTTATTGTTCCTTCACAAAGAACAAATGCTGGGAAGAAGGAGGAGAGCAAGAAACAGCAGCAGAAATATTAGGGGTAATAAAAAAGCCAAGAGTCACTGCACCAGCCATCTCTGTTCACTGCACACGTTCTGCCTGGAGGATTTTGGAAGATTTTGCTCACTGCTTGGAGTAAAAACTTGAGGAATAGGATATAATTTTCAAACTACTTCTACTATTTTATTCTTGGATTTCTCTAAGACCTCTGTCAGAAGGCAATGACTGTATTTCAAAGTGATTTCCAGATTTGAGACCAAAACCAGTGTAAAATTGAAAGAATTGTGACAGGGCTGGTTTACAAGCCTTACTGCTGATTTACATGAGCAGAAATACAACTTAAAGAATGAAAGCCTATTTGTGCTGCTTGTGCTGAAAATTTGCCACAAGTCTCCACTGCTGAATGAAAACCCAAATCAGTCCATCATGCTAACACAATATGTGCTGTCAGAATAAACATTTCTCTTCACCAAAGGGACCCAGTGCACACACTCAAACAGGAGTCTCTGCAGAGTAAATCCATTATTATACATATTGTTATAGCACTGCATCAAACCACAGATACAAACCTGACTCTGCACTGTCCCTGACATTATAACACAGAATAAATGATTTTTTTCCCCTGTGTGTTAATAAACAGAATTTTCTTTGAGGGACAAATAATCCTATTATACATTCCTATATTCCTGTTATTTTCTGAGATGCAATTACACACAGCCTGAAAACAGTTCTATATTCTGATGAAACCTGAAATGCAGCTTTGCAGAAGGATATGATAACTCAGGGATCCCAAAGTTCCCACAAGTTGATGCACTGCATATTTGTACTTGTGAATTGCCCAGAGCTGCTTTTCAGTGTGCAGGGAGAGGCCATGAGAAAAAGAAGATATTTAGACACCTCTGTCTATGCTTTAAAAGAGCCAGGGGTTATTATTTCAAAAGTCATCAGTTCAGCACGTTTCCCAGGAAGATTCCTGAACTGGTTTTGGATATGGTGAACTGTGAATTTTCTCAGTGGTGAACTGAAATCTTTGGGATACCTCTTGCTCCAGGGCTGGGATCTGCTGCATGGAATTGCTGTCAAAAGCCAAAAGAGCAGCTCTTTGTACTGCTCTGTCTTTTCTTCAGCCTAAGGATGTCCTGACTCTTGGGACACTCCATCCCAAGCCCTGTGACACACCAGCCAGCAGCAACCCCAGGTCGTGTAGAACCCCATGAATACAACCAAGCCCCCAGCAGGAATGATTTATCTCCAAAAGGGAGTTTATTTCTATTTGTGTTTCTCTAAAGTGGCTTTTCCACTGGAAAAGCTCCTTTCCAGCAGCTCCTGCACGTCCAGGCTTCGAGGGCCTGCTGGAGACTGTCTGCACAGCTCCTGCCTATAAATAACATTTCAGATGCCCAGGCCACACAGTCACACTGCAGGAAAGGTCAGCAGGAGTCGTCATCACCCAGAGATCCCTTCCACAACTGCCCCAAGGCTGGGGCTGGCCTGGCCTGCAGCCAGTGCTCTGGCCCTTATCAGGGCTGGATCTTGCCGGGAATTTTCGGATGAAACATTTTATTGGAAAATGCTGATTCATAGACATCAAAACGTTTCATGGAAATGCAGCAGCTTTTTCTGAATTTACAAGGAAATCCAGACATTGTTTGGATGCACTAGTGGCTGGTCAGCTGCCAGGGTATCCCATGGCTTCCAGAGTGTGTCTGCTTGCAGGACAGCTGTGTCCTCTGGGCTGCTCCAGACTCAGGAGCCCCAGCTCTGCCAAGAGCTCTTGGCAGCCCTTAACCCCCAGCGTGAGATGGGCTGGGGGGTTTCTCTCTCAGCAGGCCTGGTGTGGAGATGCTGGTGGATCTGCTACATGCTGAAAAGTCAAGGGTGTGACACATGCAGAGTGTCCTTTTTATTGGGTTTACATCTGGGACCAAGAGGGAGGGCTCACAGAGGGGAGGCAGAGGCTACAGTGGGATCCTCTCTGGTGTGTCACAAGGGTTTAGAGCGGAGTGTCCCAAGAGTCAGGACATCCTCAGGCTGAAGAAAAGACAGAGCAGTACGAAGAGCTGCTCTTTTGGCTCTTTTGGCTTTTGACAGCAATTCCATGCAGCAGATCCCAGCCCTGGAGCAAGAGGTGTCCCAAAGATTTCAGTTCACCACTGAGAAAATTCAGAGTTCACCATATCCAAAACCAGTTCAGGAAATCTTCCTGGGAAACGTGCTGAACTTTTGAAATGACTTTTTTGAAACGACTTTTGAAATAATAAACCTTGGCTCTTTTAAAGCAGGGACAGAGGTGTCTAAATATCTTCTTTTTCTTTGGGGTTTTGTGCTCCTGAGGGGCTACCAGGTGCAGCGGGAACTGTGGGCTGCCACTGCTTCTCCTCCTTGGAAAGGAGGGCAAAAGCTCTGGTCTCTTTTCAGAAATACAGATGGATTTTTCTATTTCTATAAATGACAATAATCCAAGTATCCTGGCATGGGATGGGCAGATGACCTTCAGCTTTCCAGAGCTTTCCTGGTCCAGCAGTCCTACCTGGAGCCTTCCTCCATGCCTCCACTGTGCTCCTGACAGCTGAGAGTCACTGACAAACCCTCTGGCTCCCTGCCCCACCCCGAGCTGAGCTGGGCATGGGCCATCCACCAGCAAAGGTTACCCAGAATGACTCCAGGCTCCCAAGATCCTGGGCCTTGGCAGCCCTTCCCCACGTGCTGCAGGACCACAGCTGACCTTGCAGTGCCAGCAGCAGCAGAGCCTACACTGGGATTTTGCCCCAGCAGGAAGATTCTGGGAAGTTTTTCTATTGTGTGAAATTCTGGGGCCTTGGTGCACGGAAAAATGTGATTATCATCCTTTGGAGCACTCCCGTGGCTGCTGTTTGGTTTGGGCTGTGGTTTTCAAGGACCACAAGACTCAAATCTTACCTTCTGCTAGAAGGGAGCTTCAGCTGAGATGTCTTTGATGCAGAAAACCTCAGGTCTCCAAAGACAAAACCAATAAGACTGAAACCCCCCTGATGTTCTCTGTCCATCCTCTGACCCTCAGTCCTTCAGTGCCTCTCTTGGAGGCACCAAGCTCTGCATGGTCTCCTCTGGGACCAGAGGATAAAACCTTCATTTCTGTCACCCTATGACTGCTCTGGTGCCTACTCCCAGCTCCTCGGGAATTCCCCAAGTCTGCTCCAGCACCTGTCCCACCTCTCTCCTCCCATCCCCACGGTGCCTCCTCCTCTCCTCATGCTCCCCAAGGACGGGAGCCAGGAGGTGGCAAACAGCAGCCACTCCCCTGCTGGCCAGCCAGGGGTGTCTTTGTGGAGCAGAACTTCCAGCATGACACCGTGAAGAAATCAGCTGTTGCTGTTCCCCTCCCCTGCCCCTCTGAAGGCTGAAATCCCCCTGGCTCCTGGGGCTGCTCTGTGACAAGGGGCAGGTGATAAGACTGGGCAGAAAGGGAACTGATGGGGCCAAGTCCAAGCAATTTTGGCTGGTAAATGAGTAGAAAATAACATGGAATTAATACAATATTCACTAACTTCAGCCCTGCTGAGGGACAGGACACTTTGGGATGTCTCTGGCAAGGCTGATTGAGGCTTCCCCTCTGCTCTCTAAGAGAGGTGCCATGGGAACATTCTACTTTTCCACCAAGAAATCCCTCTCTCATGCCTGCTCTGGTTACAGGAAGTCCCTTCTCCCTGAAGAATGCTGTGAACCTTTGCTACTATGTCAGTCAAAAATGAGGAAGAGGAAACATGAAAAGAATTCAGACTTTCAGCCCTGTTCTTCCAGCCAATGCCATGCCAACAGCTGAGGATGGATGACCCCTGATCCCTTCCCTCGAATGCTGAAGGACCTGGAGGGAAGAAGCTGCCCTGGAAGTCTTTGCAAATGCAGCTGCATTTCTCTGGTGATCATTTCATGCTGCTGCTTTTCTTGCAGAGCAGAGACAGAGAATTTTATTCAGGAGATAAACCAGCACAGCCACAGCAGCTCAGAGCAAGTGAAAAAGTGTCTGGAGAAGGTGAAAGGCACAGGAAAGGGGTTCTTTAATGGAAAGCAAAGCAGACCAGACCTCCCAGGTCACTCTGACATCCAGGAAAAGTGAAGCTGGACAAAGTTTTACCTGACCTGCAGCTTGGGTGGCATTTTTGTGGACAAAAGGAAAGGGAAAAATCTTGCAGAACTGAGCCCTTCACAGGTAGTTTGGGGACCAAAATGGGGGAAGCTCTAAACAGCATCTGTGATAAAGGAGATGCAGGAGAGATTATTGCCAAGACAGCATTCCTAAACTGATGGGAGAGGGAAGCTTTCTAAAACAAAACAAAGAAAGCAATCCAGACCTGACAACAAGACTTCCTCTGAGCAAGGTAACACTCATTTGTTTTGCACACATTGCAAACCACGAACTGTGAAGGGCTGGAAAGGCACAAAGACACAAGCTTGTAATTTTATTTTTTTTTTCTGAGACAATTAAAGATTAAACTACAGATTTCTTCTATTTTTATAGAAAGGAACCCAAAGTAATTAATATGCTCTCAGTCAGCTGTGGCGAGTTATGCTATATATGGTTAACAAACTGACCTACATCCACAGCTTGGGGAAATCTCCATTCTTGTGTCAGCCCTGGCCTGGGGATGCCATGGGTGTGGGATTCCTCCTGGTGCTGGGAGTGCAGGCTGTGCAGGTGCAAGCTTTCCATCGATGCTGGGGGTGCTGTCTCCAGGCTTTGCCCTGTTTTGTGTCCAGGGTGAAGGGAACCAGAGGTGGTGGAAGGGCTCTCAGTGCTGGTGGTGTTTGTGCTCACAGCCTGAAAGGAGCCCAGGCTGGCTCTGGCATGGCCTGGGGTCTTGGCAGCCAGCAAGGAGCAGTGCTAGCCTCTATTTTCCACTGCCTTGGTCTTCCCCAAAAACTGTGGCATAGCCAAGGCAGGGTCTGAAACGTTGCTTTTGATGCTTCCCAAGATATAACTCAGCATGAGAGAGAAGAAAAGCTGGGAAGGAAAAGAAACCAGGACGATATTCCTGGGTCAGGCAGAGAAAGGATGTCATTCCTGATTCTCATATTTCCTTCAGTGATGCTCATGCTCTTCTTAGAGGTGATTTAGGTACCTGCTCCTTCTCTTCCACTGATAAACAACCTGGAGCTCCTCACTTGCTTTTTCCTGGGAGGAGACAGCTCCTGACTTGCTTTCCTGTGGAGTGTGGGTGTGTGAAATCCATATCCTTCCTTCCTTCCTCAGGGGGGACCTTGTCACTCCCCACAGCTCCCTGACAGGAGGGTGCAGCCAGGTGGGAGTGAGGCTCTGCTCCCAGGGAACAGGGATGAGAGGAATTGTCCCAGGTGGCGTCAGGGGAGGCTCAAATTGGATATTAGGGAATATTTCTTCACTGACAGGGTTGTAAAACATTGGAACAAGCTGCCCAGGCAGCAGTGGAGTTGCCATCCCTGGAGGGATTTAACAGATGTGTGGATGTGATACCTGGGGACGGGGTTTGATGGTGGGCACAGCAACCCCCAGAGCTGTCCTCTGTCTCCCATCAGTGTGTTTGATTTCAGGATGACACCCTTTGTGCAGAACGTGTCCCTGTGCCCACCAGCCAGAAAGGAGCAAGCCTTGGAGTAATCAGCCAAGGTACAAATGAGCAGAGTTCTGCCTTCTATGCAAGAACTGGCAGATTTGCATCTGTTGTAGAGTTCTAGGAGGTACTGGCAGCTTAAACACAAGCATCTTAAAGACACAAGGCAGGCATAGAGATGTAACTCTCCTTATGGCTTTCAAAAATGGTAAACAGAATATCTGGTTTTGAAAAGGGGAAATTATGGAGCATCTACTTGAACTTCCATTTCCAGAAAAGTACTGGGACAACAAATGGAGCCAACAAACAAATACTGAAACAAATCAGGGAAAAGAAATAAACCCCAGCCATTATGCATGTGTCAAATTAATCCTTCTGTGACACTTGTGGATTGGGAATAAGCTGTACATGTCATCTATCTTGTGTTTAACGAGGCTGTTGACACTGCCTGACACGACATTGTCTAAAAGATTTTTGGGAGAGCGTGGTGTGTATTGCCCAAGGTGGTGTGAAACACTCAGAAAAGCACACTCAGGGAGAAGCTCTCAGTGGGTCACTGCCTCCTTTTGTCTTCTATGCTTCTTCTACAAAGTGGAGTAGAAAATCATTTTATTTCCTAGGAGGTGAAGTTGGAAGAGGGCACATGCATGCAGCAGAGCAGCGTCAGAGCGAGATAATGGCTTTAAAAAGAAGTGATGATGTGAGGACAGTTACAGAAACAGCCCCAGTGAGAATCAGACAGGGATTGCACACACCCAGTGTACAGAATAGAATGTTCTGCAGCTGCCTGTGGCAGCAGAGCAGGACCATGAGCCAGCTCAGGGCCATCAGAGAAGGAGGAGCAGGGGCTGTGCAGGGCTGGATGCAAACCACATCTCTTCACCTGCCTGCTCTGCTCTGCCCAGCCCTGCCCTGCCCTGCCCTGCCCTGCCCTGCCCTGCTCTGCTCCAGCACTGCTGACTGCTCTCAGCCACACTGAGGAAGGTGAGAGGCAACAGAAGCACAGAAAGAGACACCAGAAGTCTAGAAAATCACACTCAAGGGAAGGCACAAAGACTGAGGGACAGTCTAGTGAAAAATTGTCAGAACCCTGATCAGATTTTAAATATAAGGAAGACTACCATGGAAAGAAACTGTTTTATTCTCTCTATCCGTACTGAGAAGGAGTTATGGATGGGCACTTCAGGAAGGAGCTGGAGTGAAAAGGGTTTGGGCAAGAGTGGAATCTTCTCTGACCAAAGAAGGTTTTTAAGGACAGGGTGGACAAACTGCTGTCAGGAATGAGGGAGGGAAAGGTGATCCTGGCTTTGGGCAGCAGAGGTTCCCCCAGATGTACTCAGCATGCCACGTGCCTGTGTGGATTTGGAGGGGTGTGCAATGCTTAGCTCCAGGCTGATGCCACACTCTGGTGGTTTGTGCCATCTGCTCCCAGGGACATGCTCGGTTCCAGCAGCTGAACTCTGTTCCTTGGCTAAGAGGAGCCTTTTCCCCCAGCTCATCTGTGCTCCTGCTGCATCAGCCATTCCTCACCCTGGGTGGATGCTTGGAAATGAAACCCTGGCAGAGGCAACCCAAGGCACCTCAGGAACTCAGGCACGTGAGGAGCCCCAATTCCAGCCCCAAATCGCTGAGCATCACTGGAGCCTCTGTAAGGACCAGAAAATGAGAGGGGTCTCTGTTTGCCAAAGGCAGCAGTGGTGCTGTGGGAGGAACAATGCCTGTTCCTCTGTTCCTGAAGCAGAGCTGTGATTTACACCCCTCTGAGGCCACCGAGGAAGCAGCAAATCACCTCTTTAGCACGAGTTCAAAAGGCAATTAGACAAATCCTTGTAAGAAACACCCGCTGAGGCCATGAAAGCATTTCTCTTGCTGAAGGAAAGACCAGGAGCTGGGTGGGACGATTGCTACTGTAGGATCACCCTGCTTTTCCACATTCTTTTGGCTCCTGGGACTGGAGATCAAGGGAGGAGCTGGAGGAACCTCAGCCCTGACCCAGCCAGGAGCATCCCTGGGTTCCTCCACCCGGGATGGCCACAGCTCCAGGGGGTTGTTACCAAACAATTGCAGCTGGAAATGAGACAGAATCCCAAACCTCCCAGTCAGGCCACAGCTCAGACTTGCTGCCTCCTGGATGCTGCTCAGGAAAAGCCAGGAGCCCTGCCCTGCTCTGACTCTGCCCTAAGCAAGCCATGGGTTCTGCTGTGAGGGGTCAGCACAAGATTTAGCTCCAAACAGATTCTCCCCCGTTCTGGACAAACAGCAGTAAAACAAACCAGGAAAGCAAATGCCATGCCGTGCACAGAACATGCTTTTATTTAGCCAGCACTAAAGTTTTCAGATGCAAATAGCTTATTGGGTTGGACAAAAGTCATGGCAATAAATGTTTCTTTCTAACTTCACCCTACAAAAATATCTCGGAGTAATAGGATTGTGTTTTTCCAAAAATGTTCCTTATTGATTTACAGCAGTATCACATTCAAGCCCAGCATTAGAGCTCCTTCATTAATGAAATAAGACACAAAATTCTTGTTATATTAGTGATTTTCACAGAGTAACTCAGTAAGCTATTTTTAATATTCTCATGGAGGCATGCCAGAAGGATAATATTTTTATGTTCTATAGCAGAGAAATATACTTTAAGACAGTTTTGATTGACTTCAAAGTGTGCTTGAAGGCCCAGGCATGTTTTCCATTCCTACAAAGTGACCAAGGAAAGAGGAGCCTTATCTGCAGCGCAGAGCAAAACCCCAACAGAACGAAATCCCCGTGCCAGCAGCGTTTCCCACGCACGGTACCAGAGGAGGTTGAAAATAAAATCCAGCCCCTCCTCCCTCTTTGAGGGCACTGAAATGAATCATTTTCATGCCAGGAACACTGCACTTCACCCAGGTAACTGAACAGAACCCTCTGGCCTTTCTCTGAGCTGCAGGAGGAGGCAATCCTGCTTCCTTACTTTCCAGGAGCACCACTGCACCTTTCCCAGCACAGTTACCCCTCCACTGTCTCTCTATTCTTTCTATATTTTCCCCTGGTGCTCCATGAGGGGAAGAGGGAGCACCAGAACGTGGTGGGTGTTGTGGGTGACGCACGGCACGAGCACAGCAACACCTCTGAGCAGCCAGTGCACCTGTGGCTGGACCCAAGTGCAGGCATGATCTCAGCCTCCTTTCTGCTGTGCTGTGACTGTTGCTCTTCATCTGATACCTACCCCAGCCAGTCCCACATTGCAAAGGGCTATTTCAGGCCTAGCCAGGGGCTCTTATCAACTTTCAGGCTCGTTTTCAGTGGAGCAAATCTCTGTGGAGTGAACAGGTTCACACCACACATGTCAGGGAATGCCTGGGGCTTTTAAGGCAGGCTGACATTTAGAGCCAGCTCCAAGCCCCGGTGCAGTGCTGTGGAAGACAGCCTCCCTCAGGGGATCTTTGGGTGTGCAGCACCACTGCTGGTCATCCCCTCGGAGTGCAGGGGCTGCACAGCCTGCGGGATGCAGCCCGCGCTTGGATAAACCACGCCACGGGCAGATTCTGTGCCATCCCCTCTGTGCCTTCAATGAAAGTATCCAAGGGATGGCAAAATTTCCCAGTTTCTCAGCATCACTGCTCCTTTCTGATCTTCCCTGCTGGAAAGAGCCCGTGTTTCCCTCCTTTCCTTGGAGTGCAGAGCTCAGCAGGGTGGCAGAGCACTTTCAAGGTGATGCCCAAGCCTCATCCCCATCCAGCACACAGCAGGGGCTGTAGGAAGCTGGGCTGACCTGCCTGGCTCACTTCAACCATGCCCACACACCCTCCTGCCCAGCTTCATGCAAAGTAAGAATTAAATTAAGCTGCCAAGGTTTCAATTAGCTGGGCTGCAGTTGCAAATTCTGTAAACTAGCTCAATGCTCGCTCTTGGAAGTTATTATTTTGAGTGGTGACTGTGCCAGGACAGCAGACAGGAGATGTTTGCAGGGCTGGGCTTGAATGTGAAAAATGTCCAGCCTGGTGCCACTCCCATCACTGACATTCTAATTGAGATTTATTGCCTCAGCTTGGGATGATGCAGAGCTCCCTCCTGAGCGATACAAGTCCATGGAGATGCTCCAGGGCTGGAGCTGCTCTGGAGCCAGGCTGGGGGGGCTGGGGGTGCTCACCTGGAGAGGAGAAGGCTCCGGGGAAACCTCAGAGCCCCTTCCAGGGCCTAAAGGAGCTTCAGGAGAGCTGGAGAGGGACTGGGGACAAGGGATGGAGGGACAGGACAGGGAATGGCTTCCACTGCCAGAGGGCAGGGATGGATGAGATATTGGGGAGAAATTGTTCCCTGTGAGGGTGGGGAGGCCATGGCACAGGGTGCCCAGAGCAGCTGTGGCTGCCCCATGCCTTGGACTGTTCAGGGTCAGATTGGATGGGGCTTGCAGCAATGTGGGACAGTGGAAGGTGTCCCTGCCCGTGGCAAGGGGTTGGAATGAGATGAGTTTAAGGTCTCGTCCATCCCAAACTTTTCTGTGGCTCTGGGATTCTGATACCTGCTGGAGGGAACTTCTTGGCAAGACTGAAGGCACTCCTCGTTCAAAAAGAGTCTCTTGGCAGCTCTCTCTTCTGCTCCCAAATGGCCTCAATTGCAAACAGATGGTCAGAATTCTGAACCCCCAAGGACCCCAAGGACGAGACTGCAGCATGCTTGAAGCATCTTCAGGAATCCCTGGCGAGATCTCTGCTGTGACAATGATGTTTATGGACTATGTGCATCCCTCAGGAAGGGACCTGTCCTGTTTATTTTGCTGTTACGGTTCCTCTTCTGCTCCTAACATCGTTGCTAGCAACCATCCTCCTGCTGAGCACTGCTCTGGTGTTTGAAATGCAGTCCTGAGTGCAGAACGTGCCGTGCTTCCCCGGCTGGCTCCACGTTAGCCTCTCCTGTAGGCGATTTGGACACCAACACTGTGACAAATCCATGCCCACCTTGGTCTCCATGCCTGTCACTGTGCAGCAAAGCACGGCTGCTCATGGCTGCAGGCGACAGGAGAGCTGGCAGCCCAGCTCCTGCTGCTGGGGCAGAGCTCCTGTGCTTGGGAGCAGCCCAGAGCCTGTTCCAGCCCTGCTCCGTGCTCCTCCAGGAGCTCCTCGTCCTCTCACAGACCCAGAGTGCTCAGTGGGCACAGCCCTCGTAATCAACAGTGCCTTTGTGTCCCAACCCTTCTTTTTCTTCTCCTCTTTCCCTCCCCTGGGAGCTGCTTTGGTCTCAGCAGTGCTGCTCAGGGTTTGTGTCACATTCCTGCACGGTCTCTCGCATCCATGGGCCAGCCATGCTTGCCCAAACCACCAAGGTTTGTGCCACCAAGGACAATGTCTATTGCCCTGCATGCTGCCCAGAGCAGCACTCCTGGGGCTGTGGTTTGGGAGAATCACCCCTGAAAGGAACAACCCCAAATTCAGTGCCCCGAGCTGATTAGTGTTTAACATTCCCTGCTCACAGCCCCTGGAGCCATCAGCCCTGCAGCTCTGTAGGTGCTGCTGACCTCCAGGAGGTTTAACAAGTGCTTGGGAGCTCCCCAGCCAGCCCTGCAGCATCAGAGAGGTGCAGAGAGTGAACAGAGAGGAGATGGGAGAGCCTGGCTTTGTGTTCGGAGGTGCTGGGGCTGCCTGGCCCGTGTGGAATTGCAGCCATGGCCATGAGGGTGGTTAGGCACGAGATGTTTGGCTGTTTTTCACACCAGACTGGAGTCACCACCCTCTGCAAGGCTCAGCCAGGCTCCTGTGTCCTGCCCTGGCCACTGGAGCTTAGGACACTCCTTCAGGGGAGCATTTTTGGTCTCAGTGAGTTTTGTTATCCTCCTGCTTTCCATGAGCATCTTCCCAAGTGTGTGCCCACCTGGAAAGCCCAGGAGCTCTCCAGCTGGCATGGTGGCTGAGGGGCACACTGAGCTGAGCCCCTCCCTGCAGCTCACAGCTGGGACAGAGGGTTTGTGGGGCACAAGCCTCAGCAATGTAGGGAGGAAAGTGCAGGCTCTAGCCCAGTGCCAGGGGTCTGGAAAAGCCCAGGGAAGCTATAACCACATGGATCTCTCGTGTCCCCACTTCTCAGCCTCCAGCATTGCCTGTCCCTGGGCAGTAGGGATGGGGGAATGAGGATGAGGCAGCAGAGGTTTCCTGGATCTTCTGAGAGATGAAATGCAGGGGAAAGAAGGGGTGTGCAGACCCAGGGCTGCAGCAGTAGCTCTGGAGAGATTTTGCTGCTGCTCAGCAGCCTCTGAAGGAACAGCCCTCTCCCTGCAGAGTTCTCTATGGCCACGCCAGATACAGGCCCAATTTGGCCCTAAACACACATATAATAAAGGCACAGCTGTGAATGTCTTCTCTTCTCATTTTAAAATATATGAGCTGGTTTGCACAACCCCAGTACGATGCAGCCTCTCTCATCCACGGAGCTCTTCTCCACACACCACCCCAGCACACTACTGGGAAGCAGCCACAGCAGTAAACATCTGTGCAGACACGTTGTGCCAGATGTCACCAGAAGGTAACACAGCAGGAGATGGATTCCTGGAAGTGCCACCCCAATTATCCTGCCCTGAGAAAGCAGGATCAACAACACACATGGGAACAGAGCACAAGGGCTGCAGGCTGTCTCTTCTTGGGGAGATTCTGCTTGTCCCACCAGCAGAGCAACTGGGCACACAAGGGAGGGCAGAGGGAGCTGCTGGGACAGGAATGTCACAGGGAGGGAGGAACCAGCCCCACAGAAGCAGCAGGTCTCCCACAGAGCTCTCCCTGGCTGCTGGTTAGCCCTGGCTCACCTCTCCAGCTCTCCCTCTCTCCCCACGAGGTCAGTGGCTGCAGCTGCACTGTCAGCACACAAGTGTGGACCAAGCAGTGGAATGGATCATGGGGTCCTGTACCGTCTCCTCCCAGCCCCAGGGCAGTCCAGATCCCACCCTGACCACTGAAGCTTCTCTGGGCTTTGCCAGTGAGTCCAACACCGTGGTGGAAGGGCACATGAACCCTGCTCCATCCCCTCTGCAGCAAGGAGGAGGCCAGCCCCAGTTCCCCAGGTCCTGGCTCGCCATGGAGGGTGGACATGGCTCCTGGAGGAGCCTGGAACCCTGTGCCAGTGCCCTCCCAGGTGCCTGAGGAAGCCCCACACCCAGAACCTCCCCTGGCCCACATGGGGAGCCCCTGGTACGAGCCCACTCTCCCTTCCCACAGCAGAGGGGCTCCCCAGGCTCTTTGCCCTGGGCACTGATGGCAATTTCCACGAAGTTGGTTAAAAGAAGAGCTTGGAGAATGTCCTGAGGGTTGGTGTGGTGCCACGAGGTGCTGTGGCAGGGGTGCAGAGCATGGGCTGTGCCCGCGGGGGTCACACGGGCGCGTCCCCCCTCACGAACGTTTGCGCACGCAGACACGCACACACATCTTACGTACTCGCTTTCCTCCTCGCCTCCTGATTTAAAAAGTCATTCAGAGTGAAAATATGTTTCCTCTTTGTGAATGGGCAGATCTGACACAGATGGTGCACTAACTGGAAACATCTTGTGTTCCAGTCTGTTCATGGATTCGCTCTGTTCAAGAACAGAAGGCTCCATTTATGATCATCTCTTCAGTGTTCCCAATCCTTACAGCCTGGAGATACCCAGCTAAATGCTGTGTCAAATCATCACCTCTTCCCCTCTTCCTAACGCTACCAGAGCAGAGGTTTCAAGGCTAGCAGTGTGAGCAGTGAGGCTTTGGGTGTAACCTGCTGGTGTGGAGCAAGGCTGCCCTGGCACTGGACTGCAGTGAAGCCTACAGTACTTTGTGTCTTTGAGACAGCTCCCTGTGACCCTCTGGGCTTGCTGCTCACCACCTGAGAGCACTGAGGCAGCTCAGCATGAACCATGGGACATTTCCTAGTAGTTTCTGCATAAAGGTGTGATTTTCTTTTATATAAGAAAGAATCTTTTGAAGGAACAAGTGCATTTCTCCTGAAAGACTTGAAGTGGTGGAGATTGCAAAAAGTCCACAGATAAGCTGGCCTAAGAGACTAATTACCCTGAAGAACTATTTAAGCTTCATTTCTTAGTCCATTTTTCAATTAGGCTATCTTACCTAGGGAGTTCCTGCAATAGGTGGAACCAATTCCCTGTTGGAATCTCTGCTTGGATGCATGCATGCTTCCTCACTGTGATCTGGTGGATATTCCCATTAGCCTCCAGAAGCAACTCCTTTCCAGAATCCTCCTGATTTTTTGGTTCCAACAAGCCTAATGTGCTCCCAAACCCTGCAGGTTAAACGCTCACAGAGATAACATGGTGTTGTTCTTGCAAGAGGATGTTTTCTTTTTATCATTTCAGGGCTATCAGCTTTCATTCCACAGATCACAGTTTCAGCCCCAAGTTTCACGTGTCCAGATATCACTCACATGCTGTGCATCAGGCTCAATCATGAATCAAGGACTGTGTCCTGGGTTGAACTTTACCCTTCATTAGCTACCTCTCAAAATCAGCTGTGAAAGAGAGGGAGATGCTGAGCACAACCTGCCTGCAGGTGCTCTGAGCAAGGGCCTCAAGAATGTGCAAATCATTGAAGCAACACAGAAATAACCACAAATATAAACAAGATGAAACAAAAACTCAAACTGTGCACGGAGCTGTGAGTGCTCTTTCCCCAGTGCAGCAGGGAGAGGAAATCCTGTAATCACTGACACACTTTATTTAACCACAGGCATGGTTGTGAGGGAAGGACAACAGGCAGGGTTTGGAGTGCTAAGGCTGGATGGGCAGTGAGGTGAGGAGACCCAGCCTGGGGGTTCAGTCCTGCTGGGTGCTGAGCAATGCTGTGGAGCAGCGGGGCTCAGCCCCAGCCCAAGAACAAACTCTCTGTGCTGCTCATTTTGCCATGCCCAGGCTGCAGTAGGCAGCAGGATGGGGTCACTGCTGGAAGTGTTGTAGGATCTGCTTGAAACCACATGGAGATGGAAGAAGGATCATGACAATTATCCCTGTCTCTATTTGATTTCTGAAAGAGGACACAAAATAGCAGCTTAGACTCATAATGAGATAGAAATTAGTTTTAGAAGCACCTCAAAACATGCCTGAAAAAGAAATGGGAGTGACTCACACATGTCCCTGCATGGGAGGTGATTACACAAGGCTGGGTACAGCCTTAGTTTTGAGGAGAGACCTGGCAGCTGGGCAGGGACACCACAGGAGTGAGCAGAACTAGTCAAGGGATGGGGAGAGAGGACCTGACTCTGTGTCCCAGCCCTGCAGGTGATGTCCCCATGCAGCAGAGAATGTAACCCTGCCTGGGACTGTGGGCAGGGCCCCACACAGCCAGTGGCTTCTGTGCTGGGGACTTGACACGTGAGAAAATCCCTCCCTGTGAGGGTGGGAGGCCCTGGCACAGGGTGCCCAGAGCAGCTGTGGCTGCTCCATCCCTGGAAGTGCCCAAGGTCAGGTTGGACAGGGCTTGGAGCAGCGGAAGGTGTCCCTGCCATGGTAGGGGGTGGAACTGGATGAGCTTTAAGATCTCTTCCAACCCAAAGCATTCTGTGAGTCCATGAAAATGAGATTTCAGGTGACTGTCAGTCTACCCAGGAGGTGGCTGCAGGAGGCAAAGACCAATCTGTCCACGAGAGGAGTTCTCTGCAGGTTCTCTGCCAGTTCTGCCTGAATGCATCCCGGTGTGTTAGGAACTGGGGGAAAGCAGCTCTGCAGTGTAGCCCCCCCCTTGACAAGGCAGTTCCTTTATCCTCCAAACTGCAGCTAGCAAGGGCCAGGAGCCAAGAGCAACGCCGATCAGGAGGTGTCAGGAAATGTTTGCCATGACTTCATCCTTAAAATAACCCCGTAGACGTTTTGCTCAGCAAAGAAAGGTCCTACCCAAGCTCCTGGTGCACAAAGGAGCACAGAGACCCCTGAGGAAGAATGATGGGTCAGACAGTGAATTCCTCTTAAATGATAACTAAACTCCAGATGGCCAACAGGGAATGGAGTGGGGCCACAACTGAGCCCAAGGGAGAGTCTTTGTCCTCTGCCACCACTGCTTGGTTTGCTCAGCCAGGCTGAAAGTCTTTGAGGCATGCAGGCAAGTGGGGTTCTTCCCTCCAGCTGGCTGAAAGGAAAAACAGATCCTTGGAAACAAATAGACCTCTCGGTGTCTTAATAGGAAAGTGATGTGTGTGTGGTGCTTGTGCAAGTGAGACACAACTCAGAGCTCTGTTATGGAAATTTTCCTCTGTGACAAATATGTTATGAATGACTGGTCTTGAAAACATGCCAGCATGTAGGTGCTGCTATCACAACATTCAGGGACTTAAACTCACTGTGAGCGTTCCTGTGATAAATCATGGAAAACCTTGCTTGGGCTATCTTTAGTCACTGCACTGTTTCACTCTCACAAGCCACTCACGGCTCTAAAAATACAGTTTATATCATTGGATTCCTGGAATTCCTTTAGTTCTTACATTCTGATTTAAGTGGCATTAAAGCTGGGCTGCTCAGTCCGAGGCTGCAGGCTGATGGTTCACTGTGGATTAGATATCACCTGGGTTCAATACAGGCTTTGCAATATTTATTTGATTTGGATCCAAAGCCAATTTGAAAAATCTTCCTGTAGATACACCTCTTACCTGGCCATGTGGAACAAGGGCTAGATTTTGCCTGAGACTAGATAGTAATTTAATAACCATTCCAATATAGAATTAAACAAAACCACATGCTCACCACAAGAACTGAGTTGAGACTGTGGGGTTTTCTCCTCAAAACCTGGAGGTGTCTGGTCTCTTCTGGCCTCTGCACTGTGATCTTGTGTTGACTTCTAGGTCAGACATCTCTCTCTCTCTTCTTTTGGTTTCACTTACATGTCTTTCATAGTAGTTATTGATTCAGAAACACCAAGAACAAGAAAGTCTTGACCTCCCACCAGCCTCTCTGGATTTGATTACCAGCTCACCAGTGATGGATAGTCTGAGCAGAATTTAATGCTTTCTAATTTTCCTTGATAGGGTCTACGAAGCACGTTACTTCTTTTATATCCCAACTGGCAGCTCAACAAAGCCCAGCAATATAAAGCTCCATTTGTGTAATAAACTGTTGTACAATCTACTACTTATGAACACAGGCCCTGAAAATGTGCAACCTTTCTGCACATTACATTAAACACAAACCAGATGGGCACTGGAAAATCCTCCCCTTTGTTGCAGTGGGCTAAAGGGGCTGGTGGTCAGAAGGTCTGTTTCACTACACAAATAAACTGAGGAGTTTAACTACATTATACTCCAAAATCAGCAATGGGAAACCCATGTGGAAACATTATGAGCACTTTGCAAACCCACTACTGGAGTGGTGCAGGCACAGGGGAGCCCTTCATCCCTCCTACCTGCAGCAGCCAGCCCGTGCTGGGAACCAGAGCCTTCACCTGCAGCCAGAGCTGGCACCCAGACCTGGAGGCACATGGGTGGAAACAAAAGGGTGAAATCAATCTCTTCTTTAAAGGTTGCCTGGCTCAGAGCTGGGCATTTAAACTCTGATAATGACTGCAGAGAAATGGAGCCCGCCAGAGTGGGCTGAGCTCAAACTGAGCAGTTTCTGAGGTAGAGAAACCTCATCAGGTCAGACAGGGTGTCTCACACTGCAATAGTTCCATGAGTGAAATCCATCTCAGTCTCAGAGTCCCAGGACAGGGAACAAGGGAATTTGCTGTCTCTGGGCTGCACCAAAGGACACCTCACTCTTCACTTTGAGCACACCCGCTGAGACACTTCTGGAGGAGCTGCTTTACAGACCCCCTGCACGTCCTCTGGCCCCTTTCTTTGTGACTGCAAATGTTATAACAAAATTATTCCTGAAATCCATCTGGCCAGATTGGCACAGGGAGGGACACGTGGCCAAAGTCACACACAGAGCCTGCACCCTCCCTGCCTTCCCACTGCCAGGAGGTGTGCAGGGAAATCATCATCAGCCACACAGGGAATGGCCAAGGTAAAGACAGTCTTGATGCAAGACAAGAGAAATGTTCTACTGCTCTTTCCATGACACAGCCCACACAGGTAAAGAACAGGTGTGCAGCACAATGGCATGGGATGGCTGAGATGGGATGGGATGGGATGAAAGCTGCTACCAGCTGAAGAAATTATCCTGGCCTGGGCCTGGGGATATGTAGGAAATGGATTTATAGAAAATTCTCAGAGCTGACAGGAGGCTCACACAGTGTTTGCATCTGTATGCAAACCTTGAGATAAGAAATGCTGACTTAGAAATGCCATGGAATAGGACAGACGTTGTGAGAGAGAAATGGAACTTAGAAGTTTCAAAGGATGGCCTTGCAAATAAGACTGGATACTTTGGAGAAATAGAACTATGAAAGATGCACTGTAGTAGGATCTAAGAGGGATAATTTTATATGATTTGCTTTAAGGCATTTACAGCATGGTGTGGCCAAAGCTGATAGGCCAAGAAACCCTTATAGTGTATTGTAATTAAGGAATAGTTGGCTTCTGATTGTGATGGTGTGAATTAGAACATCTGTATTGTCTCACCCTTCACATGAGACTGAAAATGGAATAAAAATTTTAAAAACATCTCTCAGTTACCCCATCTCTGAGTCAGAGAAGGGCATAATCCAACAGGGGTACACTGGGCAGGCAGAGGTCAGAATTCCTGCTTGTTGTAGAGGTAACAATCCCCATTTTCCAGGACTTATGCACACAGAGTCCCAGGATTTTGTAGGCCCTGCCAAATGGGCTTTCTGCTTGCTCAAAGGTGATTTATTTTTACAAATTTAAATGAAATCCCCCCTGCCATTTTTGAATAATACTAGAGTTAAAAAGACTATTTTCCTATTTAAAACTATTCTAGCTAGACTGTTTTTATTAAATCAAAGTTAAGTCAAATAAAGATGGCAGTTTGAAAGTTCAGGCTTGGGCAGGAGCTGGTCCTCGCTGTGCCCTTGACAGAAGGGTGTCTGTCTAATGCCCACTGAACCTGCACAGGGCTACAGTTCACGGGTGGAAGGAGCACAAAACAAAGGGGAGATGCTCCCTGGCTGAGGTGTGCACACCTGTGCCCTCAGGAGGAGTGGGGGGTGACACACCTGGCACTGGCTTCTCCTTCCATTCCCAAACAGAACAGATGGAAGCTGCTGCCGTTTCACCCAGCCGATTCCCAGGCATTGTCCTTCAGTGGCACCGTGGATGGAGGTCCCTGCTGTCCCCTCCGTGGGTGGGATGAAGGTGGGAGTGCTGAACACGCCCATGGGGGTGCCCTTCATCAGGGTGGGCTATGAGGAGACACTGATGCCTTGTTTTTTTCCTCCCAGCTGCTGATGGGGTAGAAGGTGCTTGTGGTGACACCCCCACAGGTGGCACTGAGGGGGACTGGAAGGCTCTGTCCTTGGCAGGGACAGATCTGCTGTGGGGCTCTGTGGAGGGCGGCCTGGGGGGATGTGGGATGTCCCCTTCCCTCCCCATCCCCAGCTCATCAGGCTGCTCCACCGGCCCTGCGGGAGCTGTCCCAGCACGGAATGTGACATCAAAGGCAGGCCCGGGTGCCACACGACGTGTGTGACACTCGGCAGGCCTGCCAGCCCCCGAGATGATGTGAGATGAAGGGAGCCGGCTGTTCCCGCACGGGGAGCGCAGGAAGAGCCGAGCCCCTGTGCTGCCTAAACGTGCTAAAGGAAGGGGAACGGGGCAGAGCAAAGGGCTGGAGGGCTGCCCAGACTGTGGGGGGCTCTTCTCACTTAGAGACACCAAACAGCCCAGTGTGGAGGGGCTGCAGGCGTGGTGCCATGTCCTGGTGGGCCACCAACCCCGGGGACATGAGCCAGCTGCCAGGCAGGTGCTGGCACTGCTGCAGGGCTCAGGGCAGTCACTACCTGCACGTCTGCAGGTTGTGCTGAGAGCCTGGGGGCACCTGGGGATGTTTCTTTCTTTCCCTTCTCATAAAAAAAAAGTGTGGAAAATAGATTAAAAAAATAAAGATGTAAAAGCTACAGAGAAAATACGATTTTCTTTTATGTCACTGAAGAGTTTGTCTCTTTACAAGTTGTTACTGGATTATCTTAGGTACACTTTGATATCTGGGGCAGTAGGAAAGAGGAGTCCTCTGGTGTGACTGAGTCTGACTCTCTGTGTGTTACTCCAGCCTGACACCAGTACATTGCCATGATGACATCATTTGGATTATTTCTGATTTATAGCGATTGAGAAAAATTGGGTCCCGTACAATAATGCAAACAATCAAAGACACAAAGCAAAAATAGTGCCTTTGGGCTGCACTTTCACACTGCATGATGTTTTGAGGACTTAATGTTGAAAGCCTTGGAGTGCACAAAAGGAATTTTCTTCATTTCATATATTATGCAGTTGCCTGAAAGAAATGGCAAACAACTCCTCAGCCTAAGCATGCTTTGCACAGGCTCAGTTGTGGGGTTTTTCTGTCCATCAGCTTTCCACCAACAGATCTCCACTGGAACTCAGAGCAGTGTCTGCCAGCAAGAGGAGCTGCTGGACCCATGACCCCACAAATGACCCTTGCAGAGGCCTGGGCTGAATTCTGCTCTCTGTTACCTGAATCTGAAACAATTTTGGTGAAGAACAGGTTTTCTGGACCACCAAGTACTTGGTGAGAGCAGAGCAGTCTTCTGGGGCCTTGGCAAACCAGATACCCTTCCCATTTCTTCTCCACTGATCAACTTCACATAACCCCAACTCCCCAGAAATTCCATTGGTGTGATCAGACACCGGCCTCCTCCTAAGAGGTTGAAATTCCACATTTCAGCCAAAATCCCACCAAACACTTGGATCACAAAGAACATGCCTCAAAGGTGACAACAGCATTTAGGTCTGTCCCAGAAACACTGAGATCAGGCCCCACTTCCATTAAACCTTAAAATCCTGCCATCTGATGGCAAAATGTCCCGTGGCAAACACCCCCAAAAGCACCACACGTAAAACCAGCAGCGAACCGAAACCCCAGCACACACAAGAGCTGCTAAACCAGCACAGGTCCCATCTCCACTCTCATTCTTGCACCTCCAGGTGAGGAACTCACCGTTCTTGCGCTCCGCGAAGGGCGGGGGCTGGAGCTTGGTGCCATCCCTCACTTCGCCAGCAGGTTTTTCCTTGGGTGCCTTTTCCTCTTCATTCCCAGCTGGCGCAGTTCTGTGGTCAGAGCAGTCCTGTTTGATCACACCATTCATCACCGTGCCTGGAGGGACCGGTCCAGATTCTGGCTGCTCCACTTTGGATGGTCAAGGAGAGGAGCAGGCGCCAAAGTGACCTCTGGGAGAGAAGGGGAACAGGTAAGGACAAATTCCCAAAGCAGTCTGGGAAACAATAAATGAAGGCTGGCATTTGTGAAGTGATCAGGCCACAAACAACTAATTACTGACATAAACCATAGGATTCCCTACTGCCTGCTTGATTCTCCTTGTCTGCTGGACACCTGACTACTTTTTTGGAGGAATTTTCACCCGTGGGCACAGAATATTTGCAGAAAATTTGTCTTCAAAACACACAGCCCTGGGGTACCCCACGAGAGAGCTCTTGAACTGTCAGAGATCCATGAATGAGAACTGTCTTCCTTCAGATGACTCTGGTTTGCTGAGAAAACTGGAAGAAATGACTTGTGGAATAATTCCACACAACCCAGGGGATGCTGCTAATTATGTGATACAGCCATCAAATGAAAAGAGCAAACATCAGTCAGCTTTTACACCAAACACCCTGCAAAGTAAAATACACGTGCAAAACCCATTCTCTGACATCAAACTTATGATTGGCACCCAGCAGAGCTAAAGGCTTTATGAAGAATTCAACCACGTTGGGTACAAAATGTTGAGAGTTTTTGAAGGATAGAGGTGTTGGTTTTTTTACCACATTGTTTTACTCCAAGGTTTACGTGGGGTTTGTGGTCAAAATACATCACAAAACTCTTAAAAGTTCTGCAAGTTCAGGTTGTGTTTCTACAGATCTTTGGGCAGGTGACACTCCCATCTCAACAGAAATTTGGGTGGGAAGGATTCAGCTTACACCAAACATGTTTGTGAGATGCAGGCAGATGGCAGGAGGGGCTGTGACACATCAGAGGAAAGCTGCAGGGACCATTTCAACAGAGCATTGTCTGAAAAATCTCCAGATGCTGAGTGAAAGTGAATGCCTCTAAGAGTCAGCACCAGCTCCTAATGAGTCCCATCAGGAAAGAGCTGAGGAGAGCTAAAAAAGGTCATTTGCAGAGAACAAGAATAGAAAAGTGTAAGATTGATTCAGTGATAAAATCTGATTTAATACAAAAAAGTTACCAATTTACTGTATAAGGAAGTAGGAACAGTGCATTGCACATGATACCATCTCCTCCACACTGTGTGAGCCAGGACCCTCACACCCCGCTCCCCACCCTGCACCAGCAGGGAATTTGCCATCTGCTTGCTCATGCACCTCGCTGGCAGCCCCACCTGCTCCAGCTTCTGCTGTCCCACCAGCTGCAGCTCAGCCCTGTGTCCGTCTGTCCTCCTCACCCTGAGCTTCACTGCTGGCACCTTTCACACAGGGTGCCCAGGGGTGGCTGCACTGCCCGGGAAGGAGGACACGGGGGTGCCTGTGTCACTTGATCCCTTTGCAGGGACCACAAAGCTGGGCCCAGGGGCGTCACTGGGACAGGCTGTGTGTGCCCAGGCGTGTCACTGGGACAGGCTGTGTCTGTTCCTAGGTGTGTCACTGGGACAGGCTGGGTCTGTGCCCAGACGTGTCAGTGGGACAGGCTGTGTCTGTGCCCAGGTGTGTCACTAGGACAGGCTATGTCTGTGCCCAAGTGTGTCACTGGGATGGGCTGTGTCTGTGCCCAGGGACATCACTGGGGCAGGCTGTGTCTGTGCCCAGGTGTGTCACTGGGACAGGCTGTGTCTGTGCCCAGGGACATCACTGGGACAGGCTGTGTCTGTGCCCAGGTGTGTCAGTGGGACAGGCTGTGTCTGTTCCCAGGTGTGTCACTGGGACAGGCTGTGTCTGTGCCCAGGTGTGTCAGTAGGACAGGCTGTGACACAATGCAGCCTCAGCCCTTGCCACCAGCCCTCCCTTCAGCTGTGTGCTCCCCATTACTCTCCTCACTCCTCCTTCCCTCATCTCCTGAGCCAGCAATTCCTGCCAAAGCCTGGCCTGCTGCCACTGCCCCTGCAGGCACCCAGGCAGGCCAGGCCTGAGCTGTGCTGCATCTTTGAGCAGACAATTCCATCTGCCACGCCTGCTTTAGCATTTCAGCTGCCTTGAGCAGCTCGAGGTCTCCTTCCCAGAGGTGTGACTGCTGTGCAATGCCCCGTCCCCACCGTGATGACCCCCCCACTGCTGGCTGTAGGGCTGCAGGCCCGCTTTGACGCAAGCAGCATGAGCCCCTAAACTCTGTACTTAATTCATGACTAGCGTGGAACATTCAATAAGTGTTTACATGAACATTTTTTTTAACTTCTTGAAGTTGCTGATACGATGCATCTTTCCAGTGGGAACAGAGGGTGATGACAGGACAATCCAGCAAACTGCATCTGCTTACAAAAATGAGACTTTGTTCAACCGAACACTAAATCTTTGATAAATTAGTCAGGGCTTTGGTGACGTACATGTTGAACCAATATGACAGTTTTATATGGATTATGATTATTAATGTTTTTCAAAAATAGAGAGCGTGAGCCAGACATCCAGTGTCGAAGCTGCAAGACCACCAGCCTAGGCAAAAGTCTTTCAGGAAGGCTTCTTGCAGGCTCTGTGTACAATCTCTCTTTACACTCAGAGCATATGCAACATTTTAATGTGCAGTGAGTGTGCCGGGGTCCTTCTGTCTGAGCCAGGAGGTCACGCTGTGACCCCGCAGACACAGGCTTCACAGCACACTCAAGCACCACTGGCTCAGTGGTGCCTTTTTTTCTGGAGTGAAATTTGGCCTCCAAACATTCCACATTGTTCCCTCGTTTAGGCTGAACTGATTGTATTTACAAAGCTCAGACACACTTTTGAGCCTCAGAGCACATCTCCCATCAACCACTGCTGCCAACACATCAACTATACACAGCTCAGGTCATGTTCCATCTCTCCCTGCCTGTAAATTTTGAATTCATCAAGCTGGATGACCACGGTACATCATGGGTACTTCCTTTAAGACACTGGAGATCCTCTGGAGGACATGCCTGCTTTGGAAGGAGCAGCCTCCTTGCTTTCTGCCTGGGAAGCAGGGCAGCATGGGTGAGGTTCAGACTTGCTCCCCCTTGCTCACCAAGGCCCAGGTGGGACTTGGGTGATTCTGCCAAACTGGTGAAGTTCAACAAACACAAATGCCAGGCTGCACTGGGGTTGGGCAGTGCTGGATGTAGGGACAGACTGGGAGAGGAGAGGCTGTGGAAAGGAACCTGGGACTGCTGGTCCATGGCCAGCTGGGTCTGAGCCAGGAGGGACAGCCATGTCCTGGGTGCCATCAGGCCCAGCATGGCCAGCCAGGGCAGGGAGGGATTGTCCCTAAACCAGGACAGGCAGCCTCACCTCGAGTGCTGGGGCAGTTTTGGGTGCCACAATCCAAGAAGGACCTAAAGCTTTAAGAGAGCTTTAAGTCTGTCAAAGAGAGATCTAAGAGAGAGGTCTCTGAATGAGGAACACAAAGGTGGTGGAGGGCCTCGAGGGGCCACACGAGGAGTGCCTGAGGGCCCTATGTCCCCTTACCCTGTTCCCTGTGTCCCCTTACCCTGCTCCCCCTGTCCCCTTACCCTGTTCCCCAGGCAGCCAGTGCAGTGCCCACAGACACCCACAGACTGTTTGGAGCCTGTCCTGCTAGGGCAGATAATTGGGTAACTCTAAAATATTTTTGTTTTTTAACGTTTTTAACTTTTTCTGAAGGAAAAATGAACTGAACCGTTGAAATGAAAAATTATTTTTAGAAGTGAGGAAAAACTTTATCTCCCTAAGAAACAATTTTGGCTTGGGCAGCTCATCTTCCAGAAAACGAATTTTTTGGCTGGAAAACTCCCAAACTGAAAAATTCACTGTTCAGGTCTTAGCAATCCCCTTCACACCTCAGGTCTCCACATGTCAAGCAAGTTCCTGGATCATGTTTTTTTCTAAGTTTCCAGGAGTGAGCTAGGATCTGCCACTCCCTGGAGCTAAACAAACATCTCTTGAGCCCTCCTCTGGGATCTAACACAGGGACAGACACTGCTTCCTCTGCTCTGTGCCAATGTACCTTAGCAAGCCCAAAAGGAAAGGAAAATAGGAGATGGAGCATCTACAGCAGCTGAGGCATCTCTGCAGGGCTGAGAGCCCTGGCTCCTGCCTGTAGCCTGTGCAGGATTGGACACAACACCTTGAGGTGCTGCTCTTGGCTTCTGACATGTAGAAATCTCTTCAGCAATGACACTTTCATGAGGCTGGGTCCTGCCTGGGTTACGGTGATGCAGCTTTGATGGTCTGCAGTGTTCTTCCCTGCCCAGCATGGGTCATGCATCTCACCCTCACCTTCCAGCTTCTCACCCTGTGCCACTCCTGCGTGCACTGAGGTGGGAATGGGCACAGCTTGCACTTCATCATATCTGAGCCACCAAATCCACCCCTGGTTTGCTGTTTGCTCTCCTGGAAGTAAATACATTTGGCTTTAATGCATCTGCAGCGCCTCTTAAGCAATTGTGACCTGCCATAAAACTTTAAATACACAAAGAGAAAAGCCAGGAGAGAGATGTTCAGAGATGCAGTTCAGCCTTATCAAATTCTTCACGTGTTTGTTGTGGTGTGTTTGTATTCCTGGGCTCCTGCTTGCAGGAATGTTGCTGATAAAACCATCTCACTAAACATGGCCTTGGCGTGTTTCAGCTGGTGTTTACAGCGCTCAGGCAGTAAGAGTAGCTCTGGATTCCTGGGTGCAAATACGCCCTGAACATTTGCACTGGCTTGCTGCAAGTGCTGATCGAGTCCTGCTGTGCACAAGCTCTGCAGGGATCCTGTCTGCTCCTCCTTAGAGCCATGGCAGCTTTGCCAAGGCACAAGGCAACGCTGCCCACTGGCCCCTAGGCCCAGAACGAGAGGCCTTTTCTCCTCTGAGACCTCCCTGGGCTGCCAGGGCAGGCTACACTGCTATTATCTCATGGTTTGACACCTCACAGGCCATGTCCCTGTTGGATTCCCCTCACTGAGCTCCCTCCTGCCTCCTCAGGGATGCGGGAAGGGCCTGCCCTGAGGCGTGAGGGTGATGGAGCCCGCAGGCCGCTTCCCACAGATCTGCACCTTCCTCCAGGTCCTGGAGAAGCGACCTGCTCACCACTTCAGCTCCAGAGAGGAGCTGCAGGGCAGGGGGAGCACCTGGAGCCACTGGGATTTCCCAGCGAACAGGAAACAAACCAAGGAAACCTTCCACGAGCCTGGATCTGTCGCTGTGGCGCACCGAATGAGGAGAAGAGACTCCAAATTCCAGAAAATCAGAAGGATTTATTTTCAACAATCCATTCCTTTTTATAGGGTCTCTCACTAACAGCTACTTCATTGGTTAAATGACATAACACTTCTCCACCACCATTGGATGAGAGAGATATTTTGAAAACACAAGAAAATAACAAACTAAAGTGAAAACCAGCACCTGTTATTTTGAGAACAAGAGATGCTTACAAAACCTCTATCAATCTTTTCCTGAGAACATGAAATGCCTACAAAACTGTTCTCTTTAAAGGTACAATGTTTTTCTTTTGGAAAATTCAGGCCTGGTGGATCTCTCTAAGATTCACTAAATGTCAGCCCCACATGGATCTTCACCCACAACTTATTCTTGTGCAACCCCTCCGTGGGGGCAGTGCCAAGACGCAGCCAACAGAGATGTGTGAGCCATAAAATCTTCACTTGAGGCAAACCCAGTGTTTGGTCACAGTGTGGCCTCCATGGTCAGCAAGGTTTGCCAGCTGGTTGCACCCTCAGGAGTTTTAGGATAGAATCTCCTTCCCAGCCTGCAAATTCCCAGCGCTGGTATCTGCTCAGGCTGCCCACAGGCCGTGTGGGCTCACACAGCAGTGAAGAGCCCAGTGATGGAAGTGGCAGCTGTCTTCATCCAGGATAGCTCCTGGCCTCCAGCCTGAGCTGGGTGATGAGGGACAGGGGGATGTTCTCAGGGGAAAAGCTCAGCTCTGGCCTCAGCCCCCTCCCATTGAGCTGTTTTGAAAAGGAGTGATTTCTCCTTCTTTTCTATTTTTTCATAGAAAGAAGTTTTAAGTGGTAGAAAATAGAGGAATAGTGATCAGGAACTTGGTTATTACTCCAGATCCTCCAAGGCCTACCTCTCTGACAGTACTCAAATGGGCTGAAAACATCTAGGACAAAATCAGACTGACAAATTGTGTGGTTCTAAAATAACTGATCTTCAGGTAAACTACTCAAGGGCTGATTCCCTGCTTGTGCATCCATGCCCACAGCACATCTGCTGGCCCTTCCCAGCACAAGGACTCCCTCATGCTGCACCATGAGCACGGGCAGGCTGGTGTGAACCCTGCAAGCTGATTTATTACGTTCTGGTAGCACCCAGAAGATAAAGTGGGGAATTCTTGCCATGTACAGCACTGCAGGTGTGGTGCATGTGATGGAGAGAGAAGACAACAGAGAAAATTCTTGGAGGAGAGAGGGCTCTGGGGACACCTTAGAGCCCCTTCCAGTGCCTGAAGGGGCTCCAGGAGAGCCAGAGAGGGATTTGGGACAAGGGATGGAGTGACAGAAGAAGGGGAAATGGCTTCAAACTGACAGAGAGCAGGGTTAAATCAGATTACAGGAAAAAAATTCTTCCCTATGGGGGTGGTGAGGCCCTGGCACAGGTTGTCCAGGCTGCCCCATCCCTGGAAGTGTTCAAGGCCAGGTTGGTCAGGACTTGGAGCAATCTGGGATAGTGGAAGGTGTCCCTGCCATGGCAGGGTGTGGAAATGGATGGGCTGTAAGGTCCTTTCCAACACAAACCATTCTGTGATTATGTTATTCTACGATTAGGAGCATTTAAGGATTGCAGGGCTACCTGGCATTTGCATAACCCTGCTCTTGTGCCCAGGGTTATTTCCATGGTGAAACAGTCTGCTAAAAATACTGTTGGGACTTTACTGGACAACATATGTAGATACTTCTGAGTTAGATAAAACATCTCATGAATCTGGACCATACTTGTAGTTTTTAAAGTAATCTTAAAATAAACTGAAAAATCTTAAAATAAGCAGTAATGTTCTAAGTATGCAGAAAAAGCTCAAAAAGCAGTTATCAGCCTCAGATTTGTTCTTGCTGCTTGTTCTGTTTGCAGAACTGCTCTCAGGCTAATCTTGTGAATTTTCCAGCTCTGACTCATGAGTGCTGGGTTGGTGGGGCTTGGATCACACCAGGTACAGGGTCCTGCACACCTGGGGACAGCCCTGCTCCAGCAGCCTTGGCAGAATGAAGCTTCTGAGAGAAACTGCACTTTTTTTCTAAGCTATGATTTGATTTGATTCAGTTTAATTTATAAAGCCTTAACATTGAGCTGTTTCTGCTGGTGGCAGTGCAACCTGGGCTGGTTACAAAGGACAAACCATGCACCTAATTCCAAGGAAGTGTATTGTTTTCAGAGTTTGGTTTAAATCCAGCCCCAAGCAAACACTTGTGGTTTTCAGCTTTTCCAGTGGAATGGGAATCCCTGGTCTCTGGAATTGACCCTGGTACTTAACACTGTCAGCATCACTGCTGCCATTAACACTGGCACTGCTCTTACCACCAACTCACAGCTCTGGCAGCTACAAAATGAGGAGGTTTCTCATCCCAATGAAGTGTGGGGGATTCTTGAGGCCAGGCCCTACCACAGGCTTGCCCATCCTACTCTGACATAGCAGAGTTTACAGGCACAACTATCCAAAAAATCCAGGCTGAGCTTTCTCACCGCACTGCATTGGACTGAGAAAAATCCTCACTAATATGGAGAGCATTTCTGGACTCATAAACCTGGTCCTCCAACAGAAAGGTGGTCGTGTCTCTTGCAAGGCTGTTTTGCTTATGAGGGGCCTGAAAAGAGACATCAGCTGAGGTCCCTCAGCCCATGCAGTCCCACAGCTTCTGTCCCAGCCCCAGGTCTGCTTGTCCTGCTCGCATGGAATTACACAGCTCTGGGTTTTTCAGCTTCTGCTGAAGTCCTGTGGAGCCCAGCTCCGAGTTCAGGTCCTTCCTGCATGTGGATTATGGCTCTGTGGTCACCAGACAGGTTGAGCTGTTGCTGGTCGCCCCAAAGGTTCTTCTGGTTACTCCTGCAGCCCTACCAGCAGCTGCCTCCCCACATTTCTGCAGGAAAGCATTGGCTTCTCCTGTAGGTCATGTTGATGTCCTCAGTTATGGCTGAAGCATTAAACTGTGTCCTAATTTTGCAGCATTTATGGTTATGTCTGATCTTTGTCTCCCTTATTTTGTTACATTTCAGAAATGCAATAAACAAAATCTTTCTGAAAGAGGGAAAACATGGCAGAGATTTGAAATGGAAAATGAGCACAAACTGGACTCATGCCTTTTCCTCAGATGCCAGAGGAGGAGAAGGAACAAATGGCACAGGGACAAACACTGTCAATAAAGTGATGAGGGCAGGTCTCAAACAGGAGAGGAGCCACGGGCAGGACCAGATCTCCGGCCCTGGATGGTTCCTCTGCCCAGCATGGGGCCCTCACCAGCTGGAGTTGGCAGAGGAGCATTCAGTGGGTGGGAAAGGCCACAGACTGACCCAGCAGGGCTTTGGGAAAGGTCCCAGGCTGCTGGCAGAGGATTCGTGCCCACAGGGTGTGTTCCTGCTGCAGCAGGGACTAACCTGAGCCAGACCAGAGGGCAGTCCTAAGCACTGGGTGTGTGGTGCCATGACACTGCTCCAGCCAGTGCCTGTGGCTCTGAACCCTGAATAAAAACGTGTCTGGTGACATGTCCAACTCTGCATTTCAGGCTGGTGACCTAGAGCCTCTCTTCCTCTGGCTACCCCAGAAAGCAAGTGGCCAGGAAAGGAGGAGCAGCTGCTGGTCTCTGTCACCCCCTTGCTCAGAGTGTAACCAGGAGGAAAGAAAACTTGTGGTTCCTTCAGGCAACTCAGAGCTTGGGATGATAAACCATAGAGCAATAAAGAATATCAAGAACTAAAGAACCACTTTTTAAAAACATGCTTCCAGAGATACAAACAAATGAAACATTCAAGGCCCATTATCCCATGACTTAATTTTTCACTCTAGGATCATTTCTGTCATGTCATGAAATCCCTTCCATTAACTTATCGAGCTCCATCTACAAACAGCCCAGGCTCCTTGCCCCTGCTTTCCGGTTTGGAAGGCTCTTCAAGAACGTTGCTCTCCTACTGGCTAGAAATTTTAATATATCCTGCAGTCTAAATTTATCTGCAAAATCACCCAGGCTCAAAGCACCAGGCCTGAGACCAAAAAGGGCCATGTTTAGGTAAGTACAGGTGGGGTTATTGCAAGAGGCAAGGCTTGGCATTGACTGGGAGTCCAGGTCCAGTTGCAAATCTCATGATTGGTCCTTCTTATTTCACTGACCATGAGCCACAACCCCCAAGAAATCATTTCCCTGTGTGGGCAACGACCAGGGGGCAGAGTAAAGCTACACAGGAGTTACAGATCTCTTTCTTCCTGTGTAGCATTGGTGACAGAAAGAGAAAATAGTCCCTATCCCACAGATGTGCAAGGACAGACACCCAGTATCCAGAGTCCTGGTGGAATATCCTTTCTGGAGGAGCTGAGCCTGGCTTGGAAAGGACACACAGGACAGGATGTGGTGACGTGTCTCCTTTACTGGTTTTGCCTGTAACCTGGCAAGAATGATGCAGTGTTTGGGGTGAGAGAGGAAATCTCCCCAGTCTGCTCAAATTCCCCAGAAGTTCACCAGCCACGCCTTTCTCTGAGGCAGCAGCATTATACCCCATACCCAAGCTGCTACTCCCATCACCATATTTCACCTTCAGATGTTTCACCTTCACATATTTCACCTTCCCTAACCACAACCAAGTGGGATCTCAGCACCAAAGACATCTGTAGTGCAGCCAGGTTCAGCAAGAGAGAGGAGAGCCAGAGCAGGTGGCTCAGAGCTCTGGGTGTGCTGAGGGAACAGGAATGAGGAGTTAAAGGTGTGTGGTCCAAATGGCTTTCATGGTGCCTCACACCTCAAAAACTATTTTAAGGCACCTGGGTAAAGGTGATGTGAGAGGTCTTGGATTTTCAGAACATTTTTAAGGACTTTTCTCACCAAAAGTTGCTAAAAGGCTGTTATTGAATAAGAGTGTTTAGAAATAGGGAGTGCAATTTAGATTTGCTTTAATGAAGGCAAAAAGCGGGAAAATGTGCTGGGCAATGTGATGATCAAAACAGAGAGACAGAGAGATTTTCCTACTTAAGTCGAGTTACTCAGTGACAGGCTGGACAGGGTTTGGAGCAATTTGGTGTAGTGGAAGGGGGGATGGAATGAGATGATCTTTAAGGTTCCTTCCAACCCAAACCACTCTGTGATTCTATGATTCCATGGCAAAAATGCCTCATATGGAAAGGTACAGAAGGATATTCTGATACCGAGTGGCTGATGTGATAAAAATGCAAATGTAATGTCTGTGGGGAAAAATTGTCCACAGAGAAGACCAACAACGATGACCAAAAGAGAGGTGGAATGGGCTGGGACCTTTAGTTTGGGACAGAAAACCTCAGTCTGAAGGACTGCCCAGTCAGGAATGCTCCAAACAGCATTGATGAGAAATGATTGAACACTACAGGGACTAGGGAGAGCCAAGGAAGTGCTTAACATGAGATTTAAAAAAGACAAAAGCAGAGATTTTCTCACCCCCTTCCTAGTTACACTGTGGAGCTCTCTGCTGCAGGATGGTGCACATTCCAAAAGGTTGGATGGTTCCAAAAGAATACATTTAGGGAAGAATTGCAAGGTATTAAACACGGAGATGCTCGGCCTGGTTCAAGGAAATCCTGAGTTAGGAACAGACTTATGGTGAGAAGGGTCCCTGAGCATTCCATGCCCTCCTCCAGTCATGCCCCTGTGGTTGGGACAGCTGCCCCACCAGGCTGAGCTGCCTTTTGCCCCCAGTGAAGGCACTGTCACCATCCCTGTCTGGCACAGTTCACTGTGCTGCAGTGACAGCCTCTCCATGCTGGGGTGGCACCGTGGAGAGCAGGCGGGGAGGAGGAACAGGGAGCAGGAAAGGATGGAGATTTGTGGCAAGGGCTCTTGAGGCCTGGCTGAGACTCAACGTGCCCACCAAGTGCTCCAAGGCTGGGAGGAGCTCTGTGGCCCCACTGCAGGTCCCTGCTGCCAAAGGACATTCCTCAGAGCTACTTGCTAAATAATAGAATCTAAATTTCCGCCTTCTTGTGGCAAAGTTAAAAAAACCCAATAACATTAACCAAATTATACCCTGGTCTAAACAAAGGAGGGCCGGGCCTGCCAATTTCCCAATTATCCCAAATGGGCCTTAATATGACACAGATAAATACTTTCCAATTATCCAATGGAACAAGGCTGCCCTGGGGGAAATGGAGAACAATATACGACAGGGGCCAGAGACCCAGGGGATTCAGAAGTCACACTCCACTGCTCCTGCTGTGGTCCACACGTGGCAGGGGAGGGAGGCAGCAGGCTGAGAGCCCAGCCTCACCCATCCCCACGTGCTGCTGGTGGTGCTGGTTTGCTGGCAGTGGGACAGGAGGGTCAGTGAGGGCTTTGAAGCTTCTGCTGACAAGGACACTGAGGGTGGGCTCAGGGCCAGGGGCTGGCTGCAGGGTGTCAGGACTGGCACTGCTGTCCTCCCCAGCACGGCTGCAGGGACAGGGTGACCTCTGTGCCAGTGCACACAGACCTGAGCAAGCTGCCTGGGGCCGTGGCAGGTGCTGGTGCTCAGGTGTGATGCTCACCTTGCTGCCCACAGCTGCCAGCTTTGGATCAGGGTGGGGAACCCGCAGCAGGAGGGGACACAGGTGCTGTTTGTGCCCAGGCTGCTCTGCATGGAGCACATCCTTGGATGGCTCTCAGCAAGCTGTGCTTTCCTGTGCTTTGACCCTCACTAATGCAGCATCACTTGCAGCATTTTGTCTTCAAAGATGGAAGCTCCATCATTCACCGCCCCAGGCTAGCTGAACTACAAAATCTGAACTGGGAGGGGAGCAGAGCCCACCCTGAGCTGAGAGGGCAGCTCACTGCCCTGTGCTGCTCCAGGGGTGCTGGGACCCTTCCCCTCCCTGCCATCCAGAAGGGCTCAGGGACCCACCTGCAGCCTCAAGCCCCAGGTTTGTCCACCCCCAACCCTCCCATCTCACCTTCCAGGAGCTGAGGTGCTGAGTGCTGTAAGCATTGGCAGAATGGCACAGGGGAGGATGTGGCCAGTGGTTACCTCAGAAACTCACAGAGGGCTGATCTTCTGATTCATATCAGACCCAGAACCAATGTTTTAGGATTAGACACAGGCTTGTTGTTTTGGCAGAGTAACCAAAAGCAGATGCTGGATGGAGCAGCCAGCCATGAACATCAGGACTCCCCGTGGGTGCTCACAGCCCAGCCACACAAACAACTGGCCTGAGGAGGGATTTCCTTCCTACCTAGAGCACCCTGCAGCCTGGCCCTCTCCTGTGCCCTCTTTCAGGGTCCATCTCCCCTTTGTTCTGACCTGGTGACAGCTCATCCTGATCCTGCATCCTCCCTGCTGCTCTGCAGGCCTTTCCTCCCCTGCTGGGGTGGGCTCGGTGCAGATGAAGCTTTGTGGGGAACAGCGGTGCTCCATAGCCAGGGGCTCCCAGGGACAAGCTCAGAGGGGGACACAAGGTGTGCTCAGTTGTTATTTGCTGCCAAACCACCCATTTTCTCCCCCAGGCCTCTATCTCCTCCCTGGCATCAAGTACCTGCCTTTCACAGGTGAGCTGAGCCCAGCACTGTCACTCATTTTACAAACCCAGATCATTTTGCAAACCCCGCTGTGTGTCTGCCAGGGACAGCCCTGCAAAGCAGCTCCCTGTCCTCTTTTGCTGCCGTCAGCTCCAGGGGTGTGCACATGGCTCGTCCTGTGCAGCTGAACCCCCTTAACCAGCTGGAAACCTCTACAGGAAAATCTGCCATCCCAAACCCCTCCGTGCCCGTTCTGCACTAGCTCAGAGCACCCTTCTAAGCACATGGGCAGCTGGTGAGTCAGGGACAGGGAGGCACAACCTTCCCAAATATCCCTGTCACCTTCCTGTACAGCCTTTCTTTCCCTGGGACAATCTGCATGTCACTGCAGGGCAAAGCCAGGCCGGTCCAGATGGGATTTCCCGTGTCCTGACCTCACCCCAGCTCCTGCCTGCAGAGGTTTTGGCTGCTGTTCTGAGGCCCAGGGTCCTGGGAGAGGTACAAGAAGTGCTGAGGGCAAGCTGGGACTGGTGGGCATTGTCCTGGGGGACTCTCCTACATTATTTAGTGCCTCCCAAGAATCATGCATGTCTGCTCAGGGCAGGTTTCTCCCTGCCAGAAGTGGAGCTAGGGTTGGATGCAGAGAACTGATGAGTGAGCAGGGCTGAGAGGAACACATGATCCTCTGCAACATCCCAAATCCTTCTGAGCCAGAACCTGTGATGGGGCTTTGGAGTCCCCAGCCTCTAGTCCATGTTGTCACGGATTTCTGTGACCCCTGATCTTAGGTAAGATCCACACGTGACCCCAAGGGACTCAGCAACATGCTGCAGAATGGAGCAGAGAATGGTGTACACTGGGAGAGGCAGTGGGAGAGTGAAAAGGCAAGTGAAGGAAGAAGGCAATAAAGAAAAGAGATGAACTCATCCCGCTGGTCACCACCTGACACGGTTCCTCAGCTGGAGAAGAAGCCAGACGCCCTTTCCTGATGCAGGCTGAACCTCTGCCTCCAAAGGTGCTGCTCTGTGTGGCTGCCACCTGCACCTGGCCCCGGGTGTGTCAGAGCTCGCTGTGCTGGAGCAGGAGCTGCTGAGCAGCCTTTGTGCCAGCCCAGGCTGGTTTTCAAGCAGAACTAGGGACAGATATTGAGGGATGAGCTTGGGGCTGCTCAGTGGAAACTCCATTGATTACTCTGTGCCGTACCTTCCCGACATCATGAACACCTCAGCCCCTGGGGAAAATCTGGGTTCTATCAGCTCTTATAAGCAAGTGTTTCGAAAGGTTTACAGAAAAGTAAAGTAAACAGAGCTCTGAGTAACAAAAGAGCCCCGTTTATGCATTCTTTGATTCACTGTAAAGGATGGTGTAAACTGACTTTTTAACCAAGCATTAGGCAAGATTTGGGCCCCCGCCATTATATAATAAACAGTGACATGGCTATATTAAAATATTTACTTAATGCACTGAAGTGACTTATAGTATGAGTGGCTACTCAATAGGATGGCCTAAGTGTTAAGGCGTCAGGTGCCATCGCCTGTATAAATATTCTGTGTGCACTTGTTTATAGGAAAACCCCATCTGGATTTGGCTAAAACAGCAGACACCCTGCTGACCCCAGTTTTTGCTATTGGAAAATATAACACAAGTGTTCACTCATCTAGAATAACAGCGGTGGTTAAGTGCCATCTGACAGACAGAAGGGTATTGGCTTTTCTCAATAGACAGCAGGCTGGGTGCTCTGAAGGGCTTCACAGCAGCAGCTCCCCAAGATTTACAGCATCCTGTGGACCAGCAGCAAAAGGCTCTGCCTGCCTGCTCCCAGCCCTGGGCAGACAGAGGACATTGGGATGCCTGGGTGTGCACAAAAAGGCTCAGGCACCCCCAAATCCTCCTGAAACACAGAGGAGGGCTGTGCCACTGTGAGCTGACAAAGGGTCACGGCCCCTTCTCTATCCAGCTGGCTGCTCTGACATGTGAGTCAGCTCCTGGCCAGCTGTGCTGTCCCCCTGGGTGTGTGCCCCCAGTTCAGGAGCCCTTTGGTGCCCTAAAGCCCGTGTGTCCATAGCGTGGTGCCACCTCCTCGGCTGGCACTGGGCAGCCTGGGGCCCTGCCAGGAATTTTGTGAGGTCCCTGCTGGCAGACAAGGAGTAAAGAGACACAGGAATCCCCTCACAGGATGGGATGGAGAGGTGCCTACTCCAGCTCCCACACGAGGCCCTGACCCAAGGGCCTGCTCTCCACCAAGGAAGAGTTGCTGTTCCTTCCACACTGCACTACACATGGACACAGGCACAGCCAAAACTGCTCATCCCATGTGCCAGTTTCTACATCCAGTTCCCTCTGAGTTCAGCTTTTATTGAAGTGAATGGTAGGAATTACATTGGCTTTCCAGGTAAGGACCTGCTACAACAGCTCCACCCTTCTCCTCTTTCCCAGTTGAGATCATCCCTGACAAAGGCAAGAACTGCATTTGTTTCTCAAATACATCTTTTTCTCCCAGCCAACCTACAACCAAATACCTACAAATAGGCTTGGCATCTTTCTCCTACTCATTTTCAAAAGGTGGGCTCAGCTTAGAGGACAAAGGTTCTTCCCCACAGGGTCGTGGGGCACTGAGCAGGCTGCCCAGTGCAGGGGTCACAGCACAAAACCTGCCAGAGCTGAGGGAGTGCCTGGACAATGCTCTCAGGGACAGGGTGGGGTTGTTGGGGTGTCCTGTGCAGGGCCAGGAGCTGGAGTGGATGATCTCTGTGTGCCTCTCCCAGCTCAGGATATTGAGTGTATCACTCCGTGAGATGCAGGAAGGAATGGCTTGTCCCAAGTCACCCCATTTGAATGAGAGGCTGTGAAAATCTGACCTTCCATGGACAGAGAAGAAAACACCTTCACTGCTGGCTATCCTGACTGCCAGTGCTGACACCACTGTGTCCAGCTGGCTCCAGGAGGGGCAAACAGTGCTGTGAGAGAGGGAAGAGGCTGCAGGAGCAAATGGCAGACCCAGCAGAGGGGAGTCCTGCAGGCAGCAGGAGAAATCCTGCCTGGGGGGATCACAGGGGAAGGGACCATCCCAGTGAGGGTCTCCCCTGTCTCTTGTGCAGTCACAAGGGTGGTGGAAGGGACATCTGGAGAGGACCAAACTCCTGCCCAAAGGAGGACTAATGACGAGGTGAAATCAGGTCACAGCTTTGTACAGAGGAGACTTGAACACCTCTGATGATGAGACACCACGCAGGAAGTCAGGTGAGACTGGCTCCTGTCAGTTGCCTTGGGGAATCCTCTGTTCCTGAGCACAGGAGGAAAAATGAGGTGGTCACAGGGAGCCTGATCCCTGCCTCAGGCAAAGACCCTGCCACTTCAGTTTCCTTCAGAAGGCTGCTGCCTCCAAAGCCCTCAGGTCTTCAGTTCCTCATGAGTGTTCCTCAGTGGAACTTGGGTGGCTGAGATGCTTGGTGCCTGCTGGCTTTCCTCTGAAAGGCTCTTGTCAGCTGTGCTCTCCTCCTGCAGGCAGAGCTGGAGGTGCCAGCCAGATGGCATTTCTGATTGCCCAACAAAAGCTACTGAGCTGGGAAAATAAAGGTACTTTTCCACTGGGAAATGATTCTGACAGGAAATGTGTGACTGTCGGCCAAGCAGTGTGTGCCCTGGAGGCTGGGCTGCCCGTGGACAGCGATCTGGGAGCTCTGCAGGGCCAGTCCCCGGAGCTCCCCTCCCCTTGGCCGGGCTGCAGGAGGCAGCAGCTGGCTGGAGAAAGCACCCCCCTCCCGGCAGGGCTCGGCACACTGCAGGAATCCCCATCCTGGGGCTCCCCGAGGCAAGCCAGGTGTGTCCCACCTGCCCCAGGAGGAGCCACCACCAGCACAGGGCTGGATCCTGCTTCTCCCACACTTCTCCCACACTTCTCCAGCTGCTCTGAACCAGTCTGGACACCAATCCTGCCCTGCTGAGAATGTCCTCTTCTCCCAGGCTGTGCTCAATTCAGTCTCTGGGGTACCCAGGCAGAGCCTGGCTGTCTCCTCCTTCCCCACCACCATCCAGACAGATGAATGCGGATGAGCACTCCACATTCTTTGTACCAGCCTTCAGCAATTCCAGCCAGCCTTCCTCCTGTCAGCATGCCCTCAAGGATGGCACCATTTCTGCACACCCAGTTCTTTGAGAGCTATTGCTTCTCCTTGTTAGCACAAAGGAAAGGAGACACTTCAACGTGGCATTTTCCTTGACAAATCCATGCCAGCTGCCTGCTCCACCTCATTGTGGCCTGCCTGAAAATCACACATTTGGTTATCTGTTCCTGTATGTCACAGTGTTAATTGCCAGGATGTGCATTATCCCTTATATCTGGATCCTTTGTCTCCCTGCCTGAGGACAGAAAAAATCCTGCCTGTCCCTCCCTTGTTCTCAGGGAGAGCTCCCAGGAGCTCTGAGATGGCACCAGTTCCTTAAATGATCTAGAGAAATTCAGCAGAATTTCAGCAGACCCAGCTGAGGTGAAAATAAGTGGATTTCATTTTATGTAAACACTCTCAAACTGATTCTTCTCTTATTCAATCCCCATTTCTCCCCCTTTGTAGTCAGTTAATTGCATTAATCACTTCATTAATCACTCTAGGAGCAGTTGAAGCAGAGAAAGCACCAAATTCTCCAGCCCCACCATTCCCTCTGTTGTTGGTTTTCCTTCTCTACTGAGCAGCACTTGCTTTTGTTGACCTGCCCAGCATCTTTTTTTACCTAGGAGGAAACTGCAGCTGGGCAGCCTTGCACCTGACCTGAAGAAAGCCCTGGGAAAGCCCTGGCCAAGTGCAGTGGGTGCCCGAGGTGAGGGAGGGACCCTGGTGATGGGCAGGATCCCCTCATGCACCTCTCCCCATGGTGGTCCCACACCACCCCAAGGTCTGGGTGCTGCTCCTGTGGCTCTGCTCACCCTCACTGCACTGCAGAGGGCTGGAAGCTGTAAAAGGTTCCCAGAATCTGAGCCTGCAGCTCTTCCAGGTTTGTTTCCCCCCTCCATATCCACATTTCCCTGACTCCCAGCCTGTAACCAGATAACAGCCTGGGCAGTGTGAGCACAGCCCCACGCTCACATCCTGCCCCGAGGCTCTGCAGAGCCAGCCTGCCCCTGGGGCAGCTGCACACACACACACACTGAGCCCTGCACGGCATTCACCAGGAGCAGCTCAGCCTCCTGCCCTTTCTGTTCAACAACACCAAAACCAAAACCAAACAGGGCCAGCAGGAGTGGGGAACGAGGTGCTCCCTTCTCCCAGGAGCTTCTCTCCATTTGAGGTAGATTTGAAGCTTCTCAGGAGGCTCCTCACAACTCCTGGCCCTCCTGCCTTCTCCCAGGACCAGCTGCTGTCCAAAGCTTTGGGGTGGGAGTGTCTGGGAGCATCTGCTCCCTGCTGGACCTAAAGATGGGCCCTGCAGCTGGAGATGGACTAAACCCAGCACCCAGGTTATGTGAGTGTCAGGAGGGTGGGAACCAGAGACATTGTGCAATATTTTGGTGCAGAGCTCCAGCGCTTCCAGCACTACAGGACTATCCAAGCTGGGTGTGGTGGCCTTGAGGTGAAGACTGGAGATCATGGAAGTGGTGGGAAAGGTTGAGACACGGGGAAGACTGACATATAAGGGAAGATTGAGCATGACTGCTGTGGGCAGTGGAGCACAGCGAGCCCCTCATTAGTGCTGCCCTGTGCCTCCCGTGAGAGCCCTCCCTGGGAAGGGAGCACTGGCTGAAATGCTAAGAAAATATCCTAACAAGATTTTCTGCGAATATTTTTGTGAAAATAAAAAACAGAAGCAGAAAACAAACATCTGCTAATAGTGCAGTTTCGGTGTTTAGGAGCAAATAAGATTTTTTTATTAGTGTTGGGTTTTTTTAGCGAGCTTAGCCAGGAATCAAATGTCAGGGTTAAGTTTTCCTAGAATTGCTAATATCTCAGCAAAATCAGCTCAGCTGCTTCTAAACAGACGTAGAGAACAGCTGACACCTCTCACCTGTTCACCTCTAGAAGTTGGAAGAGGAAACTGGTATTTGTCTGGGAGCCTGGGGAACAAAGGGCCTCTTGCAGGTCACCCAAATGCCACCCACATCTGGGTGAGCTGCAAGCTGGAAATCACCAAGCTTGTGAAAACTTTTGTGCTGAAGCTGCTCTGGTCGGAGTTGGGAAGATGCTGCTATTTGCAAAGTGCTGCCCTTTTCTGTCAGCATCACTGAGACTGTCCCAGCCATCAGCTGTGGGGACAGAGCAGGTCCCTCTCCCCTGTGCCAGTGCCAGGTGCCATCAGAGCTGACCCTGGGGACAGCTGGTGGCACAGGAGAGCCCTGTCTGTGCCAGGGAGCTCTGGAGATGCCAAGGGGCAGCATCTGCTCTTCCCAGCAAGATCCTTTATTCCTCCCATCCTATCTGAGGGGACAGCCACCCTCATGCAGCCACACCCCCGCCCTTCATGTCCTCTGCTGTGTCTGTTTGTCCTGACTGCTGGTCGGGAGGGCTCCTGCCTCTCCCACCTCTCCTGGCAGAGGGGTGTGGAGAGGTGGAGCCCTGACAGATCCAGGGAAGGCCCTGAGGATTGGCAGCCATGTGCTGGCTGACATCTCAGCCCTGCTCCTGCTGTGTGGGCAGACAGGCTGGCAGCTTCTGGGGACAGATCTCTGCAGAGAGCTCATCCGAAGGGAAGGGAAGGGAAGGGAAGGGAAGGGAAGGGAAGGGAAGGGAAGGGAAGGGACACACTCTCCTGTCCCTGTCCCGTCTATTCACACAGAGCTGTAATGAGTCCCACCCTGTGCTCAGGGGATGGGTGGAACACTCTGCAGCCTCCAGTGCACTCAGTGTGTTCCTGCTCTCCACACTAATGCTCCCCTTCCTCCTCTGCTCTGTGCTGACAGCGGTGAGTGTCACACAGCCCTGCCCGAGCCCCCCTGCCATGGCAGGGCCCTGTGCCTGCAGCAGGTCCCTCTGCAGCTCACAGAGCTTCTCCTGAGCTGTGCCAGGAGCTGTCCCCAGGCTGAGCTCCGGCAGGGTGTGCAGGACTGCAGCGAGCATGGCCAGGGGTGCTCCCAATGCACCCTGCTGCTCAGCACAGGGCTGCAGCTGCCCTTCACACAGCAGTCAGGAGGCTGCTGGGTTTTCTCACTCTCTCTGTGCCTGCAGAGAGGTGTTCCAGAGCTGCAGGCATGGAGCTGCCTGCTGGTGTTTGAAGAGCATCATCCTGGCAGGGCTCCTGACTGCATTTCCACCCCAGGATCCTTCTCATGAGTTCTTCCTCTGCCCTCCAGAATCTGGGTTGTTTTCCAGGACTTCCACATCCACATTCTGCTCCTCCCCAAGCCTGTCCCCAGCAGGGCTCACAGAGAACAAGGCACAGGGCAGAGCTGCAGCATGGCCTGTGCAGACAAAAGCCTGCAAGGTTTTAGGTGCTAAACTCCAGCTAGTTCCCATTGAGTCTGTGTGAACCAGGGCTTTCCAAACCCTTTTCATGTTCCCAAATTTGGGCATCTTTTCTCTAGGATAGCAGGAGGCACATCTTGACATACACACCACCACCTCTGCCAAATGTCATGTGCTGCTCCGCAGCCTGCATGTGCTGGAGCTTCTCAAAATGAAAGTCGTAAGAATTTTGGAAAAAGTGGGAAAAACCAACTGGTTTTCTCTAATCTCCTTCAGATGCAACTTCACTGATTCCAGTGTGATGTTATAAACAAATCCAGGACAAGACAGATATATGGCATGAGGACTCCTGGTCCTGGGCATTCATCAAAGTTATTGACAAATGGAAAGAGGCCCTCGAGATGAGAAGTGTTGAGTGACCTGAACCACAAAGATTATTTCTCACTTGCTTGTCATTAACAACAAGCCACACTTCAATCTTGAATGCTAAGTTTAAGCTAGAATTGCCCTGGACTCACATTTGGTTTACTTCAGAGGTACCAGTCAATTTGAAGAGGGTTATGCTCATGCCAAAATCCAGGACATTTTGTGTAAGATGAGATCAGAGGAATTAAAGCTGTCAAAACACAGCTCTCTAAAGTGCCATTGGTCTGCCCAGATCAGCCCAGAGAGGCCTGCACCCCGAACTGGATTTGCCAGCCCTTTGCCCATCCTGTGATGATCCTTCTTTCCTGGAAAGCTCTTCCATCTTGCAGCTGGAGTTTGTCCTGATAGTCACAATAACAAACACATGTGATTTTGACCAGGAACACCACGGCACTGGGATTGTTCTTGGCACATGAAAGTTCTTCTAAGCACTCCCTGATGCCCACTGAGATGTACAAGCAGATCCACATCTGCCCCAGGACCCTACTCCTACCCATTTCTCACCTGAGAGAAATGGGTAGGAGAGAAAAGAGATCCTTAAATGAGCCAGAGCAGGGACACCACTAACAGGAATAATTAAGAAAGATGATCTCTGAGCTTAAACATCCACACTGCAGCTGGTGGACTGAACTATAATATTTAAAATTCACTCTGTGAGGGTATATCACCCACATCCTGTCTGAGACCTGAAATCCTCTGCTTCCCTCCCAGCCTGTGAGACCAGAGGGAGTGCAAGGACCTACCTGGAGCTCTGTCAAAGGGCACAGGCTTGGATTTCTCATACATTTACAGCATGCAAATGTTTCAAGGGTCAAGAATTATTCAGTGACAGACACTAACTGCAGATCACAGACAGATTCAAGACAGTCACCACCTGGCCACAGTCAAATTATAGGAAGATGCAGGCAAAACTGTCCCATCTGTTCAATAATTAATGATCGACCTTTCCTGTGCCTGCAGCCCCGGAGCAATCCCTCTGCCTGCACCACATAAACACCCTGATGGTCTGTGTAGACTGCACCTTTCACTGCTGTTTAGCTCAGCCCGACATGCCATGTTTCAAATCGCTCCAGGCTTTGTGTTTCTGCACCAATCCAAACTAGCCTGAGCACAACTCAGCTTTTCCTGCTGCTCTCAGCGAGCCACGGTGCTCTCTGCCCCAGCCCTGCACCAGAGTCTGCTCTCCCCAGGCACTCTTTGCTCAGCCCAATAATTCCCAGCAGCAGGAATTGCCACTTTGGAGCCACCTCATTCACAGCTAGGACAGGAGGATATTTTTTCAGCCAAGGACAGCACGCACAGCATTGCCAAGATCCGTATCACACCATCAAGGAAACTTAAGATATATTTTGTACTTACTGAAGTTTGTTGCTTCCCTCCTCCTTTCTCCTGTTTTCTTTCCTACCTTAAGTACTTCCACAAAGTTCTTACATTTTCCTGTCTAAATTTCTTCTCTCCAGCCCTTCCAGTTGTCTCACCTTGCTGTGCTGCTGTTAGCACCAGGCTGCTCCAGCTGGTTCCTGCACCATGTCCACTCAGCAGCACCTCTGAGCACTCCCCTGGCTGTTGCAGGAGTGGGGAAAGAGCAGCCTTGCTGATGGGCTGCCCCAACAAGCAGAGCTGGCCCCTGGGCCAGTGCAAGTGCCTGCACCAGATCACCTCCAGCCTCCTGCCCAGAGGGTCAAAATGTGTTCCTCACGCTGAGGGGAAGGCTCAGAGCTGGGCAGGAGTAGCAGAGCAGCTTCCTCAGCGAACAGGGAAGAGCTGTGAAGGGGTCAGAGGGTGAAGATCACCCCCAAATCTGGTCCTACTGAGATAGAGGATTCCCTTAATCTGTTAATCCCTTCTCCAGTCCTGTGGTACCGTGGGGTCAATGCACACTCAACATGATAAAAGTACTGCAGGAACGAAACGCTAATAAATAACTTTTATATTCTTCATTTCTTCAGTTGTGACATATATAAAAGAGATAAAACGGGCCCTCTGAGAATCCAGCCTTAGCTCTTATCTTCTGTTTGAACCGTTAAGTGCCAGCTTGGTTATTACTCATGCTCTTGACATTGAAGTTTTTCCTTCAGCAGTAACTCTTGTGCTGAGGTTGCTGTGAGTAATCTCTGGGATTTAGGCAGCTGCATGCTCAGGCAGACACTCACCAACACAGCTGAGCCCTGATGCCTGCTCCCTTCTCTCTGCTAAGCCCCAGCAGAGCTGGCCTCGACCATTCCCTCCTCCTGCACTCGGGATGGGGAGCACCCGCCAAGCTAAGACCTGTGTGCAAGGAGACATCACCAGCCTGTCTTGTCTGCATGAAATCACAGTCTCCTGAGCTGGAAGGACCCCCAGGATCACCCAGTGCAGCTCCTGGCCCTGCACAGACACCCCAAAAATCCCACCCTGGGCATCCTTGGCTGTCCAACCCCTCCTGGAGCTCTGGCAGCCTCGGGGCTGTGCCCATTGCCTGGGCAGTGCCAGCATCCTCTGGGGGAAGAACCTTTCCCTGAAATCCATCCTGACCCTCCCTGACACATCTCCAGGCATTCCCTGGCTCCTGTCCCTGGCCATGACNCCAGCCTGTGAGACCAGAGGGAGTGCAAGGACCTACCTGGAGCTCTGTCAAAGGGCACAGGCTTGGATTTCTCATACATTTACAGCATGCAAATGTTTCAAGGGTCAAGAATTATTCAGTGACAGACACTAACTGCAGATCACAGACAGATTCAAGACAGTCACCACCTGGCCACAGTCAAATTATAGGAAGATGCAGGCAAAACTGTCCCATCTGTTCAATAATTAATGATCGACCTTTCCTGTGCCTGCAGCCCCGGAGCAATCCCTCTGCCTGCACCACATAAACACCCTGATGGTCTGTGTAGACTGCACCTTTCACTGCTGTTTAGCTCAGCCCGACATGCCATGTTTCAAATCGCTCCAGGCTTTGTGTTTCTGCACCAATCCAAACTAGTTTGAGCACAACTCAGCTTTTCCTGCTGCTCTCAGCGAGCCACGGTGCTCTCTGCCCCAGCCCTGCACCAGAGTCTGCTCTCCCCAGGCACTCTTTGCTCAGCCCAATAATTCCCAGCAGCAGGAATTGCCACTTTGGAGCCACCTCATTCACAGCTAGGACAGGAGGATATTTTTTCAGCCAAGGACAGCACGCACAGCATTGCCAAGATCCGTATCACACCATCAAGGAAACTTAAGATATATTTTGTACTTACTGAAGTTTGTTGCTTCCCTCCTCCTTTCTCCTGTTTTCTTTCCTACCTTAAGTACTTCCACAAAGTTCTTACATTTTCCTGTCTAAATTTCTTCTCTCCAGCCCTTCCAGTTGTCTCACCTTGCTGTGCTGCTGTTAGCACCAGGCTGCTCCAGCTGGTTCCTGCACCATGTCCACTCAGCAGCACCTCTGAGCACTCCCCTGGCTGTTGCAGGAGTGGGGAAAGAGCAGCCTTGCTGATGGGCTGCCCCAACAAGCAGAGCTGGCCCCTGGGCCAGTGCAAGTGCCTGCACCAGATCACCTCCAGCCTCCTGCCCAGAGGGTCAAAATGTGTTCCTCACGCTGAGGGGAAGGCTCAGAGCTGGGCAGGAGTAGCAGAGCAGCTTCCTCAGCGAACAGGGAAGAGCTGTGAAGGGGTCAGAGGGTGAAGATCACCCCCAAATCTGGTCCTACTGAGATAGAGGACTCCCTTAATCTGTTAATCCCTTCTCCAGTCCTGTGGTACCGTGGGGTCAATGCACACTCAACATGATAAAAGTACTGCAGGAACGAAACGCTAATAAATAACTTTTATATTCTTCATTTCTTCAGTTGTGACATATATAAAAGAGATAAAACGGGCCCTCTGAGAATCCAGCCTTAGCTCTTATCTTCTGTTTGAACCGTTAAGTGCCAGCTTGGTTATTACTCATGCTCTTGACATTGAAGTTTTTCCTTCAGCAGTAACTCTTGTGCTGAGGTTGCTGTGAGTAATCTCTGGGATTTAGGCAGCTGCATGCTCAGGCAGACACTCACCAACACAGCTGAGCCCTGATGCCTGCTCCCTTCTCTCTGCTAAGCCCCAGCAGAGCTGGCCTCGACCATTCCCTCCTCCTGCACTCGGGATGGGGAGCACCCGCCAAGCTAAGACCTGTGTGCAAGGAGACATCACCAGCCTGTCTTGTCTGCATGAAATCACAGTCTCCTGAGCTGGAAGGACCCCCAGGATCACCCAGTGCAGCTCCTGGCCCTGCACAGACACCCCAAAAATCCCACCCTGGGCATCCTTGGCTGTCCAACCCCTCCTGGAGCTCTGGCAGCCTCGGGGCTGTGCCCATTGCCTGGGCAGTGCCAGCATCCTCTGGGGGAAGAACCTTTCCCTGAAATCCATCCTGACCCTCCCTGACACATCTCCAGGCATTCCCTGGCTCCTGTCCCTGGCCATGACAGGTAGGACAGCAGTTCCCACACAGAATGGCCTGGTTCTGCTGGCCAGGGGACAGCTGCCTCCACTGACAGACCACAACCTGTGTCCCTGGCTCCAGCAGAGTTCACCAGCCTGGCCCAAGGCCCACGGGGCTGTGCTGCTGGGGACACAGCTGTCCTCTCCAGCTGGATGGGCACTGGGAGGCTCACCTGGTTTCAGATTGTCAGTGGCAAGCTCAGGGGCAGGTTGTCCTGAACCCCAGGTGTGTGGGGTTCACACACCAGTCAGGATGTTACCAGAATCTAAGATGATGCAACAAAAATGTGATTACTTTACTCATTTCCCAAGACTTGAGTTGTTCAGGCTGCACAGGGACAACAGAACTCGCTGCATGGGTCTGGCCTGTGGGTTTAGGACAGCTCCTCTGACTTTGGCCTACCAGAGGGAGCAGCAGCCAGTGTAACTCAGTTGTATCCCCAGTGTAACTCAGTCCATAGGGATTCATATTTACTCCGCATTTTCCAGAGCCGTTTCCCAGAATAATTCTGTCTTTCACTTTTTAAAATATATCTCCTTGCTAACCAGAAAAGCAGTTTATAAGACACCTGGCTGCTGCTAAAAACCTTCCTGAGGCTGTGGCTGTCCCTGGCCAGCCATCACAGCCTGCTCAGCCTCTCGTCACAGGAAACCTGTGGATGTGCTGCCACTGTCAGGTACGGATCTGCTACAGCCTGTCCTGGGAAAGCGAGCCCACACTGCCTCCTGAGGGGACACCAGCAGCTGTAATGATCCTCCAAGATGTGACACCTGCTGGCCGGGATGTGGGGCAGGTGTGTGCCAGAGCCCAGGTGTCCAGCTGAAGGCCTTACCTCACCTGAGGGAAGACTTTGGCAGAATTTTAATGGAGCTCAGAGATGGTTTGGCTGGTTCAGCTGGAGATGTAGGCAGCCAGATCTGACCCTGCTCAGAGGGATGATGTGCCCAGCTTGGGGTGGGACCCTGCCCCTGTGCAGAGGCCCAGTGCTGCTGCTCAGGGTGCACCTGGGCGTGTTGAGTGGGAGGTCTGACCTATTGCTGTGAGGACAATGGCTGTAAGAGACTGAAAACGAGAGATGTGGGGCTCCAGGCAGCTCTTTAAATGCTGTTTATTGTAGAGAAGTTACAGCAGCCCAGGGTTGTGGGTGACAGAGCCAGGCCTAAAGCTGTCAGCTCCAGCTTAAAGGCAAGCCTGAAGACCCTTTGGTTCAGGTTACAATGCATTTTCTATTTTCATTTGCTGAGCATCCTAATACATAACAACCAATCAATACCTTTACTATTATCTACAGCCTGTCATAACTTCTATCATTACCATATTCATGTTACTATTCTCCAATCACATCTGTTGATGTGTTACAGTTTAAGCCTAAAGTTGTTTTTCAGTTCTCTTGCAGTGGAAAATTCTTAGACCTTTTTTTGTTCGGTTGCCTATGGAATCTTTCTGCTTTTCCTAAGACCTGTTTCTGCTTGGTAAAAACATCTTTTAGTGTGTGGCCAACACATCCTTTGCTCTGGTCATAAAACCCCCTCCCAACTAGACTGAACCTTTGCTTTCTTAGTTGTCCAGAAGGACTGGCTCAGCAATGCTCAATTCAGACATCTGTTGTTCTTCTATATCAAAACTTGCTTCTATCTCTATTCCACTCTCAGGTTCTATGTTCAGAGAGCTTTCTGTCAAACACACATATCTGTGAAACTTCCTTGTCAAACTTTCATCCTTTCCAACAAATGATATCCACAAATGTTTGGGAATGTCCATGATATTCACACCTGAGGGCTCTGCCTGCAGTTACCAGCTAAGGTTATGAATCCCCAGAGCCAGTCTGACCCCAAACCAGGCCCTTCCTTAGAGAAGCAATTCCCCTGTCCCTTATGGTCTGAACCCCCCCTGAGCACACAGCTCTCCTCCAGCCCCAGCATTGTCCAACCTGATCAGAGCAAACCAACGAACCAATGATTGGTTTTTCCTCTGCAAACTCTTTGTGTCTCCTGTCCCACCCAGTACTGCTGCAATCACAAAAGGAGCTGCTGTGGAGAGGGCTCAGTGCCCTCAAAGTGAGACCCTTCAGTGCCTGAGCATCTCTCTCTGGTGAGGAGAGGACAGCAAAGGACACAGCATTCCAGCAGAGCAGGAATATCCGAAGCCTGCTGGGATGGGAAGCACAGCAGAGCAGAGACCTGCCTGTCCTGGCAGCTGTACTTGCCTCCAGAGTAAAATCTCATTCAGGAATGCATGTGAGTTTAATACAGAGTATTAGAAATTAATATTCAGCTGCTTCCTCCCCTCCAGGGAGCGAGGCCAGGTGTTTCACTCTGCAAATGGTTCTGAATCGTGAAGACACGTGCTTCTCCAGCCAGAAAATTCCAGCATGAAAAATCTTAATGCTAAAGAGCTGCAATCAAATTGATCTTTCATCCAGAATAGACAAAGCCTGTCTCACTCTGTTGCCTTCCCTCTCTTATCACCCCTGGCAGGAGGCGGTGGGTCCTGCTGACCTCACGTTTCATGGACAGAACAAATGGCTTCTCCAGCAGCTCTCTGCTGGCAGGTCTCCTCCTGGCCCCTGCTCTGCTGGGAGATTGGTCCTTGCAGACCCTGCAAGTACTGTCCACAGCAAAACAAACTGCCTTCCCTGCAGACTTTTCACCCAGCCATTGTAAATCCTGCTGGCCTGGTGCCAAGCACTACGCTAGACACAACCATAATACAGTCATTTTTCTTCTGCATGTTGGAGAAGGAAACAGCAGAGATGCTGTTCTTTCAAATAATTTAACAAAATACAGATCCCAGCTCAAGGTAACTCTTTAACCTCTTCAGTGAGAGTCTCCACTGCTGCCAGGGCTGTGCTGTGCTGCAGTCTGTCTGGGGGATTTTTGGGGGCAGGAGCTCTGTGCTGGTCTCAGCAAGCAGATCCACTCCCAAGTGTGCTGGAGAGATGGAGCCACAGCAGCTGACCCTCCAGGGGATTTGATGCAGCAATAGCTCAGATGAATGATTTGCTTCTGGGAAAAGCCATGCCTGGTGACTGGAGGAAATCAATGAGAGGAAATGCTGTTTCTGAAAATGTTTGTGTCTCTCAGACCTTCTGGTCTGCAGCAGCACCCTCAGTGTCCCAGGCAGCTCCCTGTGCATGCTCTGATTTGCTCCAAAACTTTGAATTGCTGGCCCCTCCTGCTCCTCCCCAGTGGAGCTGCAGACACCCAGCCAGATCAGGGGGACCATGGAAACATCTCTTACTCCCAGATAAGAAGGCAGGTCCTGTGCTTCCTGCTATTTGCATTAGAAAAGAAATTCTCTAGAAGATGAGCTTAAAGCCACTGTATGATGGCCAAACTCTGAATTTCCAGGCCCAGCTATATTTCAATGTACACGAGGTGTGGGGACATTCCACCATGAGCAGTGTCCAGCTCAACCACCAAGCCAAGCAGCTTTAGGCACAGGGTTCCTGCAGGAGAGGAGCTGTGGTGGGCACACACCTGCCCAGCTCTCTGGGAGCCAAGGGCCACCTCTTGGGCTCAAAGAGGAGCTCAGGGGATGGGTGACAGCTTCCCTGCCCCATATCTGAACCCCAGGTGCTGCTCTGTGGTCTGTCAGGGCGAGCTGCCCTCTTGGACAGGTCACACAGCATGAGCAGGTGGCTCTGCCAGCAGCAGCAGCCACTGGAGCCCCTCTGCAGGCCAAGGTGACCGTCCCCTGTGCCACCACAGACATCCAGGCAGCAGCAGCAGCCACTGGAGCCCCTCTGCAGGCCAAGGTGACCGTCCCCTGTGCCACCAAGGACATCCAGGCAGCAGCACAGGGCCCTGCCTGTGCCGTGTGGTGCAGAGCTTTACACAGCCCAGAGATCCTGCCTGGGCCCTGCAGACAGAAAGGGCTTTTCCAAGGAAAAACAGCACAGGAAAGACCTGGTAATCCCCTGAAAGAAACACCAGCACATTCCTGCAGGCAGGCAGTTACGTGCCGGGCGGCAGGGACGCTCCCCAAGGCCGACAAGGACCATGTGTGGAAATTTCAGCTCTGGCTCTGCAGCAGGGCTAGGATCATGGAGGAGGTGGAAGCCAGCCCTGCCAAGAATCTGGGGCTCTGCTCCACGGCGCCGTCTGCACGTGCTGTGCCCTCTGCCAGAGCTGCCCTCGGCTCAGGGCTGCACCCTGAGGGTGCCCACGGGCCAGGGGTGCTCCTGGCTCTGCTGGGGAGGGCTGATGTGCTCATTGCATGTCCTGCTCTGCTCCAGGGGAGTTCAGGGAGATGGAACTGCAGGGGGACATGGGGGGACTGCTGGGGTTGCACCTCTCCATCCTGCTGGAACTGGGGAGGAGCAGCCACAGGACAGAGGAGAAACACAGATTATTGTGGGGTCCAGCACCAGCTCAGGAGGTGGCGAGGGTCACTGGGGAACACTGGCTCCATCCAAGAGCCACTGGGGCCAGCCTGCCTGGGAACAGCCTGGTGGCACGTTGGGACAGGCAGCATGTTGGCACTAGGGCTGGCACGGGAAGGGTTTAGAGCTTGGAGATGTCCCAGCCCAGGTCCTGCACGTGCAGGGAGCTCCAAAGCACACACCCCAGGCTGGGGCAGCTCTGACAGCACAGAGAACAGGATGGAAGGTGACCAGAAGCCATGAAATGTTCTCCTCTGGACATAACTGAATCAGAGAAGGTCTGGAGAGGCCATGGGGAAGGGATGTGCTGTGTGAGCAGCATCTGCCCTGGGGAGGTACAGGAGGAGGCAGCAGGGCTGAAAGGCTCTCAGGGGTGGTGGGAACACCAAATGCTGCTGTTCCCCCAGCCCTGCTGTGCTCGAAGCAGGGCACAGGATGATCCTGTCAGGGAACAAATCAGCAGCATGTGTAATCACACAACCACTAATGAATATCTGAGCAGGGGCTACCATGAGAGGTTGTAAAAACAATAAACAAAATTAGATAAATATATCTAATATATTAATAGGATGAATGAGTTAATTAGACCCCTGTTAAAATGACAATATAGAACAGAGGGGTTTCAGAGTCAGAGGGAGTTCAGGATGTGTCAGAGCCCTGATCAGGGCTGAGGTTTCCCTGCAGGAGGGACAGAGCCTAACTCAGGGCAGGGCCAAGTTTCAGCTCATCCTCACCGCCACTCCCAAGGCTGCTGCCAGTGCCTTGCTGGCAAACCTGCCCTCTGAAGGGCCCTTTTAATAAGCTGGAAAATAAATCTGTGTACAGCAAGGAGAGGTGTGACATGGCACAGGCATGAAAATCGTTTGCAAGAAAAATCTGGACAAGCATTTTGGGGGTCCTGTACACACCCCACTCATGTGTCACAGCCTTGCTTCCCAAACCCCAGGGAGAACCAAATACTGAAGGGTGTTTCCAAATCAAAGCTGTGAATGCAGCTGTGAAGGATCAGCAGGGAGAGGGGGATATACAGAACATGAGGAATGGGGCTGGCACAAGAATGGGGCTGGCAGTGTGTCCTTCACCCCTTCTGAAGAGGGTGGTGGATCTCTGGAGTGCTCAGAGAGCAAGGACTGGACTGCACCACAGGTGTCCATGAAAGCCTTTTCTGCTCTCTAAAACATCTCCCAGAAAGGTGCTGTGAGATGCCTTCCACACCCTGTGGAGTCTCTGGTTCTTTTTGAAAATGTGCATCCAGCATCCCAAGTACCCTGAACAGGTTCTCAACACCAGGATCCTGGCTCTCCATCTCCAACAGCAGAGATGTAAACGTGATCAGGAGTTGGGGCTGGAGCACAACTATCTAAAGAAAAGAGCCACTGCTTTGGTTTTTATTTTGGGAAGATAATCTGGCACCAGATTTCTCCCACTCCCTTTCCCTCCTACATGCCCCACTTCCCTGCCAGCCACCCTGGTACTTTCTGGGGAAAAATATGGAAATCTGAAGCAACCTCCTACTCAGATATCTTCTCTGTAGCAGTAGAAAACCAGTGGAACGACCTCAGTGTCACAGCAGCTGGGTTCAGCCTCTAGAAAAATGCCACCAGCTGTACTGCTTTCCTCAGGGCATTCACTACAACTTTCTGTATCTCATGACTTGCCTGCTGCAGAGGTGTCACCAAGAAATTCGCCACCATTGATGTCTGAGAAAGCAAAGGAGAGGGGAAGGAGGTCCCTGGGACTGGGTGTGATGGGACAGGGACAGGGCTGAGTGTCATGGGCTGGGCCCAGCTGCTGGAAGAGCATTTCTGTGCTTCTGAAGGAGCATTTCTGTGCATTTCTGTGCATTTCTGTGCATTTCTGTGCTGCTGGAAGAGCATTTCTGTTTTTCTGGAGGAGCATTTCTGTGCATTTCTGTGCTGCTGGAGGAGCATCTCTTTCTGTGCATTTCTGCGCATTTCTGTGTTTCTGGAGGAGCATTTCTGTGCTTCTGTATGAGCATTTCTGTGCATTTCTGTGCATTTTTGCTGCTGCCTCACATCTCGTGTGGGAGTCCCGGGCTAACGGTGCTGATGGGAAGCAGCACCAAAGGCAGGCAAGCAGACAGACAATAAAGAGGCTCCTTTTCCTTTCATGAGCTCTCATCCCCCTGGCAGGTTTATAACAGTTGACTCCAGCAGAGCTGGGCCTGTGGAGCTGGGAAGTCGTTACCCGTCTGGGAGCTGGCAGGGAAAGGGAACATTCACCTGGGACGGGGCCCAAAGCGTCACCTTTCCAGAGCCTTGAACTTTCTGGGTGAATGACTTAGTTTAGATTAAAGGAATCAACAAAACCAAGTGTAAGGCATTCTCTGCTGGTAAAATGGGATCAGCACTGCCTGCACTGCCAAAAGGCTCCTGGGAATTTAAAGGAGAAGAAGACAGAAAGCAAATACTTGGAAAGGCAGAAATCTCAATTACTGGGCAATGTGCTGGGGCCAGGAGGATGCACGGTCAGAGAGGAGCTTTTTTGGTTTCAAAGACACACTTGTGTTTTGATAGCTCAGTTACTTTTTTTCCCCAGTAACTTCCAAGGAAAAAGAAACTGTCTGCTCAGAGATTATCTCTGCAGTGATATGTGGAAAGCAAAGCAGAGCTGTAAAATATCTCCAGTTAGGGATCACAATCTGGAAGAAGAAAACAGGAAACATGAACCCAGTGGAAACCCAAAGATAAATGATCATCCAGCTAAGGAGATTTCGAGACAGGGAGATATTTCCTGCTAAAGAAAGGAGGGCTTGTGGAAGTTACACCTCATCTTATACATCAGGAGAAGACTTTCCATCCAGGAATGAGGCAAAGGAATTATTGCCTGCCTTGGGGAACAGGATAAAAAGGGTAGGGGGAGCATTTCAGCTGTGCAGACAGCTCTGTAATGTGTGTGACACGGGGAGCTGTGACACGGGGAGCAGACCCGTGACAGAGCTGGCAGGAGCACTCGGGTCCTGTGGCAGAGTTATTTTTCTCTGGAGTGAGCTGAGGTCAGTGAGGGGACACCACTGGCCATCCATGCCCTTCTGAGAGCTGAGCTGTGCTCTGTGGGGGACAGGGCTCAGCTGCCTCAGGGAGCCGTGGAGGGGCCAGCACGGGCACAGCACAGCCACCCAGCCCTGCCATGGCCACAACATCCCAGCACCAGGAGCACATGGACGTGTCTGCAGGAGTGAGCACCACAGGGAACTGCAGCTGCTGGCCAGCCTGAGAGCCAGTGACTTCCCATCCTGGCCCCCCAGGCCTGCTGCACTGGCTTCTCCAAGGGAGCTTCCCCACCATCGGTGCCTTTCTGCCTTGGAAGATGCACCCTGGCATTTCCCAGCTCTGCCACTCGTGCTGTTGCCTCTGGGTTCTGGAAGGGAGCATTTGGAGAGAGTGGCTGCTTGCAGTTTTTCCATCCAGGCTCATCTCTGTGGGGGCTGCAGGCACCCAAATTACTGTGTACCCAAAGGGCTGGCACTGTGCTGTGCTCACTGGTGTGGAGCTGACATTTGGTGGATTTTAGAGAAATCAAACACCAACCTGAACTTTCCCAAGGAAAACCATTTTTCCTCTAAAGAGAACAGCCTTGTAGGCATTTCATGTTCTCAGGAAGAGACTGATAGAGGTTTTGTAAGCGTTTCTCCTTCTCAAAATAACAGGGACTGTTTTTCACTTTAGCTTATTATTTCCTCGTGTGTGTTTTCAAATTATGCTCTCTCTATCTCATCCAATAGTAGTAGAGAGGCATCATTTCATTTAACCAATCAAGTAACTGTTAACGAAAGACTCTATAAAAAAGAATAGATTGTTTAATAAAAAACCCTTCTGATTCTCTGAGAAACTCAGCATCTCACCTCGTCATTCTATACACAACAACGACACACTGACACCCCAGCCAAGGGGGAAATGGGGGAGGCTGGGAGAAATCCTCACCCCATGACACTGGGAGGCAGAAATCCCACTGGATTCAAGGGAGCAAGGGTTCCACTCGCTCTTTTGGGTTGCACTTTGTCATAGATCCGCTTTGGCAGCTTTTTCAAAACAACGTCCAAGGGAGCTGCCATGACCCAGGAGACTGGAATGTGTCCCTGGGAAAGCCTCCCTGGCTCAGCCAGGCACAGCTCCCTGCTGAGGGATGAACCTGCCACCGTGTCCTGCCTCCGCGGGAACGTGACAGCAGTCCCCACGTGGGCTGGCCACAACAATTGCAGCCATGGAGCAAGGAGAGTGTTTGCTCCCCTGCTCTCCCATCTGCCTCGTGCTGAAATGTGCTGGCCCTGGATGGGGATCACACACCCCAAGGACTGGATCCAGCTCTACCAGCTTGGGAAGAGAGCCCAGATTTATGGCAGGAGCTGTGTGGCCCGTGCCTTGCAGAGCCAAGGGTGGGGGGCTGTTGATGCCTCAGAGATCTCAGAAATCCTCCCCAGAAGGAGCTGCCTCTCCCAGCAGCACTGCCCCCATGGCAGTGAGGGTCTGGCTCACTCTCAGAGCAAAGAGCAGCCTTGTCTTGGGATGTCTCAGAGTCCTGGCAAGACCCAGCGAGTGTCTTGTCACTGACTGATGAGACAGATGACTGACTCTGCAGGGCACCAAAAATCAGCTCTCCTGAAACATCTCCTTCCTCAGTGTCTGGCTTGGTCCCCTCCTCTCCTCCAAGCCCAGCTGCCTGCCTGCATTCCTGCCCACACCTGGAAAACTTGAGTGGTTTTAAGCCTGCATCTGGCTTTGCACGTGTTAAAGCCAGAGCAGGACTGCATGAAACCCCTGGGGAGATGCAGCTGAGGAGGGTTCCCCCATCAAGCTTCTTCTGGATGATTTAGAGCCAAAGATGCTTGTTCTCTCCATGTGTTTTGCTTTGGTATCTCGTCGGTCATTTTATTCTTTACTTGAGTGTGTTATTTTAACCTCATGCCACTAAATAATACCAGAAACAAAATGAATAATAGTGCCAGGCTCTTCAGCTATTTGCTCAGTGTTTCCCTGGGGTTTGGAGCATGCCTGCCTTCCTATCCTCATTCCCTGTCAGCCTTTTCCAGCCAGGCAGAGCCTGTGATCTGTGCCTGTGCTGGGAATGCTCCGTGCCTGGGGAGGAGGGACGTCCCCAGCTGCAGCACAGTGCTCACAGTCACCCTGGCAAGGGCAGGGGTGCCAAACACAGAGGTGAGGTCACAGGACACAGTGGTGCCAAAAAGAACCAAGAGGAATCTCCCATATCCAAGGCAGTCCCTGGCTCATGGGTCTCTCCATGCTCCCCCAGGCTCCCTGTTCCCTGTGCCCTGGGTTTGTGCCTTCCAGGGGGTGCCCAGTGAGCACCTCGACCCCCAAGCCAGCAGCTGCAGCAGGCCCTCTGCAGGGAAGCCCTGAGCTCCCGGAGCAGCTCTCACCCTCCTCAGCTGGGACTGCTGTCCTGTGTCCATGGCAGAGGAGGACTCTCACAGAACACACATTCCACTTTCCCTTTTGCATCCTTGGGGTGCTCAAACAGATTTGGAGCAAGCCTGGCTGTTTGGGGAGATTACAGTGTCCATGAAGAAGCAGTGGGGAAGAAGGGGATGTGAATTCCCACATTCTTCTGGTTAGCCTGGCAAAGTCAGTCTTGAGGAAGACAGAGGGAATGCTGCCTTAGCTCCTCAGGCTCACTCAGCCTTTGTGCAGAACTGGAGTTCTGCATTTTGGCATGAAATCCTAACCAGTAATGACAAAGCTGGGAAAAGCTCAGCCCTGAATTCTGACAGCTTTGGAGGCCAAGCTTTCCTCCTGGCTGCATATTTGACACCCCAGAGCTCTCACATCCTCAACCCCACCCTGATGATGTTCCTCCTACCCTGTCTGTGCTCTGGCCAACCTTCAGGGGTTCCCACCTATCCTCTCCCTTGTCTGATGCTGACCCAGGCTGCAGCTCTCAGCTCTTGGCAGTCTCTTTGTGGAAGCTGAGCCTTGAACAGCGACCTGGGGGTGTGAAGAGGTCTCTTGGGTCAGGATTCTCAGCTGCAGCAGGGGTTCATGTCCTGGTTACTGCCTCCACCCTGAGGTGGCACCTGCATGCTGAGAACAGCAGCCACTCATGCAGCTTCTGTCCCATGTCACAGGCTGGGAAAGCTGAGATGTGGAAAGCAGAGTCTCCCTTACACATGGCTGGGACCTGGAAACCAGCACACAGAGTTTATAAAGAATTGGTCCTTGAGCTCCGCCCCATCCATGTTTATTTTTAATAAAAGTTGGAATATTGTTCCAAAGGACTGGAAGAGGCCAACAGTGTACAAATATTTACAAAGCATAGAATAAACTGTCAGCCTCTTAACTTGACATCAGTCCCAGCTGAAATTGTGGCAGGCTGACTACTCAGAGACAATCAAAAGCTGTTTCTGCTCTTACAGCATGAATTCAATAGATAATTTTATGGAGTTTGGTCTGTGAACACCCTGGCCTTCTCTAAAGGATGAAACTTGGTGATATTTTGTTCTTGAAAGTCTCACTGACCAAAAATGACAGTCAAACCCTGAAATGTGTCTGCTAATACTGCCCAGGAGTTTCTGGGGAGAGGAACATTGCTGCCCAGCTCTAAACCCCACACAACACCAGCTCTTTAATGCTGATCAGGGGAAAATTATTCTTGTTGGAGAAAAATATTTGCTGCTGTGGTTTTCAAAGCTGAAGAAATGTGTTGTAGTAGAAAAGCATCAGCATTTAGTGCTCACAGCATTTGGAAGGAGGAGGTGATTGAAGGTTTGGTTAGCTGGGCGTTACAGAGAGTGCATTTTGATATAGAATCAGAGAATTATTGAGGTTGAAAAAGAGCTCCAAGACCACGGAGGGCAACCTGTGCCTGATCCCCACCTTGTCCCCAGCCCAGAGCACTGAGTGCCACCTCCAGGAATTCCTTGGACACTCCAGGGATGGGCACTCCAACCCTCCCTGGGCAGTTCCAGTTCCTGATCCCCCTTTCCATGGGGAAATTCCTGCTGGTGCCCACCCTGAGCTCCCCTGGCCCAGCCTGAGGCCGTTCCCTCTCCTCCTGTCCCTGTTCCCTGGGAGCAGAGCCCGACCCCCCAGCTGTCCCCTCCTGGCAGGAGCTGTGCAGAGCCACAAGGTCCCCCCTGAGCCTCCTTTTCTCCAGGCTGAGCCCCTTCCCAGCTCCCTCAGCCCCTCCTGGGGCTCCATCCCCTTCCCAGCTCCCTCAGCTGCTCCTCCTACATCTGACTCTCCATTCCCTTCCCTGGACTGAAGCCAGATAAATTTTATACTTTCAAGAAGGAAGATGATGGTGTTGTGGGCAGGACAATGCATTGTGCCCTGGAAAGCCACGACCTTAAAATTGACTTTGGGGTCCCTGCTGACACCATCAGCCAGCATTGCCCGAGCGATGCTCCGTGCCCATGTGGGAATGCAATCTTGCCTGCAGAGACTGGGTAACACTGGCTGTGAGAATGGTGTCAAAATGATCTGTTTATGACATTGATAGGACTGCACTGGAAGAGCCTTCCCATTTTTAGCCTTATGAGTTTCTTTTAAGATCCTGAAAAATGAAAAAATGAAACGAGCTACAGAAAAACATCGTGTCTAAAGGGCATGTTTTAGTGAGAGATTAAAGCAGGCCAATTAATTTAACTTATCCAAGAACATATGATGAAGTGACTGAACAGTGTTTATAAGGCCACATTTCTACAAGCAGAATCTTTGATTTAGGGGAAAAATAAGGAACAGGGCTTATGGCTGCTGGTGGAAGTGAGATGATGCCAGAGGTGTCCAGTCACAAAACCAGCACCTCTGCCCAGGGATATGGTGGCTGCTCCTTTTCCACCTGGAGAGCAGCACAGGGACATCCCTGGGCATGATCCCTGCCCCTGGCTCCCCCAGGGATTGGTGAAGCTGGCCTGAAAAGCAAAGGCTTGTTGTGCTGCCTGTTCCCTGGAATTGTGCTGTGGTGCTGGAAAGCATCTGGAGGAGTCATAACCCTGATGCATTAGACCCCAGCAGTGATGGCTGGGTTTGCAGGCTCTGGGAAGTACTGGCTGCTCTGAGTCCAGGTTTGTGACAGGATCTTAAATTAGGACTGTGAATTCATCTTTTGCTGCAGTATAAGGCAGCAACTGACTTCCTTGGCAAGAGGATTTTGTCTCAGATAACAATAAATAAGCATTTCTTCCATGCCAACAGCTGCTTACAGGTTGTACCTAAGCATGGAAACCAACACAGATTGTCAAAAATAATAGGGATCCACCCTTACTGCTGCAGCCTGACAGCTTCTGAGAGATGTGGAAATACACAGGGTAGGAAAGCAGCTGGATTTTCCTGGCTGGGCATTCCTGGGGAATGACAGCAGCTGGCATTGCACAGAGGAGCAAACACGGTGCCCCTGGCAGAGCAGGATGCTTCTGAGCTCTGGCTGGCCAGCAGCAGAGAGCTGGGTATGATCTTGGAGGCCCTTCCTTCGCATGTCAGTGGCTGCTCTGAGTAAATGTGCTGGCTGATTTGTTGTCTTGACCTCAAACAGCAGAAAGATTGCTGGCACGTTTTCAGCCCCAAGCAAGCAGGATGAACGCTGTCAAGCTGCAAGGTCTCCCCTCGAGGTGGGAGCTCAGGATCTGCCTCTCAGGTTGCTCTGGGCTGAGGCACAGGTGCTCTTCAGGCACTGCAGGGCATGGGGACAGCTCTCCCTGGGGGTGTGCAGCACTCCCAGCCCTCGGGCCAAACTTGTGACAGACAGATCCCTCCATGGCCCTTCCAGCACTGCATGACAGGAGACAAATTGAGCTCAGTCCCTTTGCTTGGTGGCCAGAGCAGATGGTAGGAATCTTCTAGAGGCCGACACATGAGGCATTTGGACTCTGAATCCTATTTTCTTCTCACTCTCTTGAGCACCAGGGATTATAGGCTTAGGCAAGTCAGCTGGGGATAACAGAGCTGTGTCCAAGGGCACGAGAAGAAAATGGGGAGGAAAATCTCTCCAAAACCTATCCCTCAACTCCAAAGAAAACATGAAGCAGCAGCATATAGCATCAGTTAATTCTCCTGCCACTGTTTTGGAGCCTGCTGTTTACATTCATGTGCTGGCTCGCAGAACACAATGTATGGCTCTGACTCCAGCCCTGAGGACAGGGCCCGAGCTCAGCTGGGCCGTGCTTACCCCGGGGAAGAGTTCAGCACAAAAGGGTGCTGGGGCTGCCCTGTGGCTGCAGCTCCACCTGGCAGAGCACCTCCTCAGGTGCTGGTAACAGAGGATGTGCCCCCGTTTGAGGGGGCTGGATGGAGCAGGACCTCCTGTTCCATGGCACTGACCTTCCTGCAGCTCTTCACCCCCACCTCCTAACTGGGATGAAGCCCCAAGACTGGGCTGAGCCAGCTCCGTGCCAGGCTGCCTGGAGGGCAAGGATGTGGTCACCCTTCCTAGGGGAAGGAGGTCCATGAACAGCACTGAGCAATCCTCTCTGTTATCACCACAGTGGAACCATCTCGACGTGACCCAAAGCGGGGACCAGTTACTAGAGCCTGTGAATACCAGAAAATACCTCCAGGCAAACCTAGCAGCCCTCTGTGTCCCATGGCAGGACTGTGGGGCTGACAGACTTTAGAGAGAATTCAGCAGCAGGCTCAAGCTTTCCCAAGGAAAAACATTTTCCTCTGAAGAGAACAACCTTAGAAACATTTTGTGTTCTCAGATGAGGCAGATAGAGATTCTGTAAACAGTTCTCATTCTCAAAATAACAGGTACTGTTGTTCACTATAAGTTTACCATTTCTTTGTGTATATTTTCAAAATATACTCCCTCTATATTAAACCAATAGTTGTAGAGAAACATCACGTCATTTAACCAATCAAGTAACTGTTAACGAAACTCTCCATAAAAAAACCACATTATTCTAATAAAGAATCTTTAACCTTCTAAATGAAAAATTCACAGAGACCCATGTCCTCATTCTGTATGCAATAACAACAGCAGGACAGCAAGGCTGCCTGGGCCAGCACCACCCTGCTCATCACAGCAGGGGAGGAGCACAAGCACCACCATCCAAACAGGTGTCTCTTCACCTGGGTTTACACCTCTAATTCCCTCCTCACAAGTACCCCTGCTCACTCCAAAAGTCTTCGCTAGGCTCAATGGCACAAAGCACCCACTGTTCTGAAAACAAACAGTGATCCTCTGCAGGATTCTGGTGGCTTCATTGTGGTAAGAGAGGAAAAGTTGCTCAGAAAGTGATGTCAGCTGCCTGCTCAAAACACACAAATGCAACCCTGGTGCCCCCTCACCACTGGAAATCAATTATTCTGGAATTGCAGCATTTTACAAAGCTGAGAATGGCCCCTAAGCACACGTGGCATGGCATGGCAAATAGTGGGGGATCCTGTTCCTGGCTTTTCACATCAGCACAGAATAGATGGAAACATCTGTGAGAGCTGTGGAGTACTCTGAGAGAGAAACTTCCAGAGAATATCTAAATCCCTCTCCCAAATCCACATCAACTGCTGTCCCTCCTCTGCTGCCCATGGCCATGATGTCTCCAGAGCAGATCCTCCCAATTCCCTGGCTCTGAGACCCCTTTCATGCTCCCATGTGCCTTTTCCAAGACGAAAAAAGGCCAAGAGCTTTCTCTCAAGACGGAATCAAATATCACAAAAAGTTTCTTAAAATACCATCTCTCACTGGAAAAGGGTGAGTTTTCCAATTAGAAAAGACACATCAGGGCCTCGTGGCTGTTTGAGGCAGGCTGGGCTGCAGCCAAGGGCTTTCACCACACATCAGCCCAGCTCCTAGGGAAGACCTCACGGAGCACCCTGGGTGATGTAGTCCAAGCACTCATGCAGACAGGATGAGTGACAGGAGTTCCCAAAACTGCAAGTTCAGTGAGTCACCTCAGTGGCATCCCTGGGTCAAAGTGCCTGGATTTCAGCCAGCTTTCCCTGGAATAACGTGGGCTGTGGGTTTTCACTAGAAAGTAAACATTTTTCCAGAGGAATGAGAAGCCTTCTCTGAGCACTGCAATAACCCCGGTGCTGCTCCTGGGGCTGCCCATCCCTGAGGTGCCCTGGGCTGTGCATTCCTGCTCCCAGCAGCTTTTCTGGGTGTTTGCTGGGCTGCAGCTCTGTCTCTGCTCTCCCACAGCCCCTGTTTTACACAGCTGCAGCTATGAGCAGCTTTTCACCACAGAAAGCAGGCTGGGGGGTTTCCCTTTGCCCTCCTGGGGAAATGTGTAAAATCCAGACTCTTAAAGCTCACCATGGCTAATGATTGCTATTACCACCACCATTGCTAATTGCTGTCACCATTCCCCATTCATAAATGTTCAGCTTTGCAGAAAACCAGGAAAGCTCTTACCCACAGTGCTAATTCCTTTGATGATAAAGTTCTGGATGTGCCATATCAGCCCTTAACCTGCCCGTGCCAGGGAGCCTTTATTTAGCATCAGCATTTATCACTGCTAAATGTATAAATAATACCATTAGCCACTCTGAGCAGTGATAAAATTAGCAGTGTAAACAGAGAAAGTGAGTGACCTTAGTGGAGAACCATTGTTGATTTTGACCCAACACCTACCAGTACGATTAGTCACAGCTCAGGGAAAGGGGCCATTGGGGCTTGTTTGGAAATTAGAGACCCGTGCTGTTTATTTTATGGAACAGATCTAATTCCTGCTGCCTTTCTCCATAAGCAGCGGGTCACGGCCCCACCTCCGACCCTCGGCCGCCGCCGTTCCCCGGGGGCTCATCAGGCTCGTGTGCGCGACTCCTGAAAGCTGCACTGTCCTCTAGAGCAGCTCCTGAAAGCTGGACTGTCCTCCAGAGCAGCCCCTCAAAGCTGGACTCTCTTCCAGAGCAGCTCCTGAAAGCTGGACTGTCCAGAATCAGGACCAGAATCAGAATTCAACCTTCAGGATCATACTTCTTTTCCTACTCCCTATCATCCAACAGCATGGCCTCAGCCTTAGTCCTGGGTCCTGATCTCTGCACTAGCCTGGCCAGCTGGGATTAAGCTGGAAGATGTGAGCTTTGCCCTCTGAAACAAACCCTCCCTCTCTGCATTTCTATCTCCTCACATAGATAGTAACTAATAAATTATATGTTTAATGCATATAAAAAACGGTATTTCACACAGGTCTGTTGTTGGACTGTGAAGTGTGAGGCAGGCTGCTCTTTGGGGTTGGGTGGGGTTGGTGTGCACAATGCTGGGATTAAGGCAGGAGCTGGACTATTCCGTCCTGGCTGCTGCTGAGCAGAGGGGTCCCCAGAAAAGCTGAAGCCCACGCAAAGGGTTGACTCTCCTAGGACAAGTTATTAATAGAAGAAAAGAAATGCTGGTTGGAGGGACTTCAGCAGGGTGTCTAGTCCCAAATCCCCGTTGGATTGGAAGAGACACAGCTAGTCAAATGAGAGCTGATTTGGGAGGTTCAGAGCTGAACAAGACTGATGTCTTTCCAGAAAGATGACATGGGTATGTTACTTGATTTACCATAATTTAATCAAGCTGATCATTAGGTTAATTTGAAGATCTGATGTAGAATGAAATGCACTGGAACAACTCAAACATGGGAGGAGTTCCTCCTATTGCCAACTCAAAAATCAATACAAAACAACCACCAAAATACGTGCTCTGCAAGTACTCACTGGGGGAAAGGCTCTGGCCTGCTCTGTGCAGCAAGACAAGCCAGATGACATCCCTTCTTGGACTAACCAGCAGAGAATCTCTGAGCCCCCTCTCCAGCCATCCTTCTGGCTTTACTTAGTCACCTATTTCAGTTCTTAATTTGCATTATATGGGCACTGGTGAGGTTTGATGGTTCCCTGCCTCGCTGTTAGGATTTAGATATATCCCACAGTAATAAATGAGAAACCAATCTTGGAAACTCTGGCTGTGGTCCTACTATTGTCCTACCTTGGGAAGAGGAGCATGGTTGTTTTTGGAGGAGAATTGGATTCTGTGCAGAAATTCTCTTCCCAAGAGCAAGGTGAGTACCCAGACCTCAGGGAGAGAGGGCACAGGTTTTGCCCAGGTCTCAAAGAACAGCAGAATCTCAGTGATTGTGAGACATTCAGGAGAAAGAAGGAAAATGCCCTGACACACCTCAGAGTACCCAGAGAAATTGTTCTGCTGTGGTTTCTCCATCTCACTCCTCTGAAGCCCTCCTGCCCTTCACCCTGCCAGTGGTTGTCCATGCAATTTCCCCCTTATCCTCAGCCTGCTTGTTCTCCTTCCAGGAGAAAGTGCTTATCTGCTCCTCTCACCGTTCCTGGGCAAACCCTGAGCAGACCCCTCTGTTCATTCCAGATTTCTCTAACGTGCTGGTCTTTCTCCCGCTCCCCTGGCCGCCTGCAGACAGGCACTGGGGAGAGCGTGTGCCCTAATGAAAAGCAGGTGCTGGCCAGCCCTGCTGGGCAGAGCAGTGTCAGGAAACGTGAGCGAGCTCTGACACGTGCGCGTGTCACATTCGCTTTCCTCTTGTGCTGCTGACGGGCGCGTGCGACCCAAAGCAAACAGTACCTGTGCCATGCACTCCACAGCACTTCCCTCTGGCAGCTGCCAGGGGCTGGCCAGGCCAGCAGGGGAGGTGCCAGAGCTGCCCCCAGCTCGTGGGTCTTGGCTTGCAGAGAGCGGCAGCATTCTCAGCAGGGAGAGCAAACCGCTTTCCCACCCTGCTTCCCTAGTTCCCATTTGCTCCCTGCCTGAGTTCCCATCACAGCTCTGGCCCCAGTCCGCCTGCTCTCCATTTCTCAAGGGCCTTCCCTGGGTTTGGATCTCCTCCTGCTGCCTTGCAAGCTGGGATGAGCATTCCTGCAATCCCATGGACTCCCACGCTCAGTGCCACCCGCGGTTTCCTTTTCTTCCGCTCGTTGGCTGCTTGTCACAGCCACGTTCTGTGTGTCACCTCCAGCACAGGACAGGGAATGGGGCTCTCTGAGGCCATCACATTTGCTGACATGCCAGGCTGAGCCAAGTTAGCAATGGGTAGGCAAAAGCTCCTTTGGCTTGAAAATGAGCCTGGCTGAGCTTGGGCTCACAAAAGGAGAATTCTGCAGGGAAAGCCGAAGCAGGAAAGGGAGATGCACCCCCAGGGCAGACCCTCTACAGCTGAAGGGAGCAGGAAAAATGACACAGATGCCCCTCTCCAAGGGACAAGGGTGGCACGAACACAGAACCACTGTGCTGCAGGAGGGAGCCAGCTGCAAGGTTTTGGTGGCACTCATTAACACAGCAGCGGCATGGAGGAGAGCAAAGGGGATTGATGAGCCCAGAGCACGTGGGGTGCAAGGATCAACATGAGTGAAGTCTACCTTCTAGACTTGTCCTCCTTCTGAATCTGATATTGGGCGACACTTCCCACCTGTCAGCCCCTTTGCTGTGGTTCAGGACACATCCCCATCCCACCTGGGCTCACCATCCAGCCGGGCTGTGGCCATGGGCTCGTGCCTGCCCAGAGACACGGCTCAGCTGTGCGTTAACAAGCCCTGCTGTGCTGATGGGGATCTTGCAGAGCTGCCAGTTGCATTCCAGCTCGTTATGTTTTAATTTATTCAATCCATAGGCTGCCTATTGTGAGGATATCAGCGTTGAGAAGCAAAATCCAAATCCAGAACATTGCAGAAGAACCAAACTGCCAAAATGCAGAGACAGAGAGACAAAGTAAATCTGTCATAAGGCGGTCCTGACAGACCTCCCACCCCGAGAGGAGCCAGTTCCCAATTAGCGCAAAAGAACTTGGGCAAAGAGGAGGAACAGATTCAAAAACAAATGAAAGGGACCAAAAATGGTCAAGAAAAGGCCAGTGGAAATACTCAGGTCAGCGCTGTGCCATGTAGCACAGGGGGTGTCCCTCCGTGCCTTGGAGCCCTCCCCTGGCACAGACCTGCCCCAAACGGTCCCTGCAAATTTTCCAATGATTTCAGGCTTGAGGGTCTGTCCAAAAGCAGCTCCTGTCCCTGCCTGGCATTCAGGACACTGATCTCAGCCACGATGGCAGCTGGAGATGGGGGAGCAGATGGGTACCAAGGAGGCTGTGTGGGTCACAGGGTGCCAGGGGTGGCACAGGAGCCTGTGGGGCAATGAGCACAGCTCATGGGGACACAGGTGGGGATTCTGGGAGGAGTGGACAGGAAGGGCACTGGCAGGAGCCAAAACTCCCTCCCAAGATCACTCTGTGCCCAGCCAGACCTGCATTTTATCCCCAGGGGGCTCTGAAGGCATGGCCAGCAAATGGCAGGTCATGAGCCAGCAGGGAAACTGCTGTGTTGGTGCTTGCAAGGGGGCAGCAGAGTCCAGGTGTCCCACGAGGTGCCACTCCCTGTGACATGTCTGAGCTGGGGCATCACTGCACTTGGATGCCTTTAGCTGCCTGTTGGATAAGGATGAGGATAAGGAGGGACTCCAGGGCTCTGGGGAGGAAGAAGAGAAACAAAATCTCTTCTAGCAGTATAAATCACTCAGGTTCCCTGGCTACAACACCGTTCCAGCTGAGCATCTGCCTGGAGAGCTGGAGGGATGGTGGGTGTGACCTCCTGCATAGCTCAGTGCTCCTCAGGCCCGGCTCCCTGTGCCCAGACAGCCCAGTAGGAGTGTGACTCTGCTTCCCGTAACAGAGCTTCCCAGCCCCACTGGCCTCCAGCACCGCAGCCTGCGCTGATCTCGCCGTGATAAAATAGTTTCCGACTCACTTTGAAGCTCTCGGGCTCCAAGTTCAGGCCATGTTTGCTGGCTATCTCAGAAGGGATGCTTGGCATGCTGCAGGGGAAGGAGCTGACATCTGCCCCTCCCCATGAGTGGTGGGGGTCCCTGTGAGGATGTGGGACCCCCACATCGGTGCTGAGCCCGGCCCTGACCCCTGGCTTGCTGTCAGATTGGTTTGTGCAAACACCAAACCAGTTATCCAGTGTTTGGGCATGTTGGAGTGGCCAAAGGAGAAGGTCTGGGGGAACGAGGGTCACCAGCTGCCATCAGATAAATCCATTAAACTTCCAAAACCAGCCAGACACTGAGCATTACCCCTCCCCAGCATCATTCCAGTCTGGCTCATCCGAGTCTTCCTCCTGGTGGGCTCCTTGCCCTGCTCCTGCCCTCCCACTGCCCGCCCCTTTCCCTGGGCGCCCTTTGGCTTTCTGCACTCCCTGCAGTGCTCTCTGTTCCTGACTAACCTAAACAACTCCATGGACTTTATGAATTTTTTCCCCTTGCTGCTCATCCTGGTTTCCAGAGCATTGCAGACTATGCAGATCATAACAGCTATATTTAAGGTTGCCTGACAGTTTCCATGATATGACCCATTGTTCGGTTGCTTGCAACACTGCCAAACTTTAACCCTTCGAGCTGAATAACTCGGGACATCTTCAGCAAGTCCAGTCCTTTTGAAAAGAAAAACCAAGAGGAAACACTTGACTTCTTCTTGAGGCTTTGCTGGGAAAGCAAAGCTCTTCAGAGCTTTGCAGGACAGCTTGGGGAGGGGTCTATGCTGTCAGGCCTGTGTCTCGTGACAAATCCACCAGGTACAGAAGGGTCTCAAAAGCAGATTTTCCTGAGTCCCTCTGATCCAGAGCTGTCTCCTGTGACTGCAGCCAGTGACTGCCCCTCTCCCTCAGCCCAGACCCACAGCAGTGGGGCCACCCTGCAGCTGCAGCCCCTGGCACTCTCCCACTGCCCACGTGGCAGAGGTCACCTTGCTGCTGTGCCAGGTTGTCACTTTGTCCCTGGGGTGGGTAGCAGGGCCACTGTCCCTCCTGGCTGTCAGTGCTGGGATGCTGCAGTGCCTGGCTCACAGGTCTCCACATTCCTCTGCTGCCAGCAAGTGGCCGAGGTGGCAGCAGGAGATGCCCTTGCCCACACGATGTTTGGGATACTGACTCTGTAGTGGCCTTTTGTGCACTGCTCTAAGGCAGATCTGCTGGTTTTACAGATTTTTTTTTTTAAGAAAAAAAAATCACGTTTAGTGACTGAATTTCCCCCCCCTTCACTTTTAAACATATTGAACATGTGTTGCAGTGTCTACGTGATTGTGTGTGCAATGTCACCACGGCTTTGCCTTATCTAACCACAGGATCTCAGCGAACAAAGCAAGATTGTGCAATCAGTAAAGCTGGTTCCTATAGAAAAAATAAATAAATTGTGTTTCCATATGCCCAAAGCTCTCTCACGGAGCATACACGTCAGACTAAGCCAAACCACAGGGGCACGTTCAAATGGCGTTTTCACACTGCACCTTCATAGCATCTCCTTCCTTTTTGTACAAAATCCATGAAGAGAGCTGACAGCACAGAACCCAGCAGGAAACCTGGCAGCCCTGTTGTAGATCTGCACCAGGACAAAGAGATCTGATTTTCCATCCTGCCTCTAGGTTTTGAACCCTGGCTGTGCCACGGATGATCCAGCTACTCCAGCCACCTCTGACAAGGGAATTTTGAAAGCCCATGCAGGCTCTGTCAGTGATCCCTCTTTGCCCACTGTTTTGAAATGCTCAGAGAACATCAACACAGGCTCTGTGCAAGCAGTGCCAGGCACACGCTGTCCTACCCCTCTGTCCTCGATGGCCAGCACACGTGAGGTTCCTTGATCTCTACGGAATTCGTTGCTCACAAACCCCACACGAGCACCAAAGGCCCATCCTGGATGGGGCCCTCGAGTTGTTGTCAATGCCAGTTATGCCCTGTTCATCTCAACAGAGTTAGAAAAAGACAAATTCACACCCTGAGGCAATAAAACAAGGACTAAAGCACTGCCTGTAACTGATGGGCCCCTGCACAAACTGCGTGCTTGTCCCATGTGCTGCAGAAACTGTCTGCATTGCTGGGGGGAGGCTATGGCTAACAGAAATACTCAGAATTCAGAAGAGATTTCCATGCAATTCCCTAGCCAAAAAGCTGACACCACTGATATTTCCAAATTCCACTCAAGTTCCTCCCTCAGCAATGAAACGCCCTTGAAGAAGACAGGCACAAGTGGAGGAAGGGGAAGAAAGTTCTTGTGTGCCTCCAAATTTTCCTTTTAATTGGTGGAGAGCTCTCCCACATCACCCACCCGCTGGTGCAGATGACATTTTTTATGATCCCCTTCCACATGTGCTACACTGGAGACCACCACGTACTTCTGCCCCCCAGGTGTCCCTTCTAATTCCTTGGAGAGCACAGAACCAGCACTGGCTCTTCCTGTCCTCTCAGGAATAATGTTACACAACCCACTTGTAAAGAATGATGGCTTTTCTTGCAGTCATTCTGAAACTTGAATATTTTATAACGACTGAAATGATCACAGCAAATTCCAAGGACGGCCAAGGAGCTCAAAATGATCCGATCATGTTTCCAACCATGAGACCTTTGGAAAGAGCCCCAGAAAGAGGGGGAAATGCATTAATTTCATGTTTTAATATTCAACAAACAGAGCAGCCTCTGCAGAGCAGCAGCGTCCAGTTGAAAGTGTTGAGGAGTTTATTTTTCTTCAAACCTGCGATGGGGCCGAGTTTGGGACTCTCTGTTTAGCTTTTCAGCCTCTAGTTACATTGTGTAAACAGTTTATTTAACATCATTTTTGGCACTTCTTCAGTAAACCCACCATAATAATCCTACTGGCAGACCAAACAGATCACAGATTAGCAGACAAAGCTGCTGTAAAACACCAAATTACCCATCCCCTGCTTTCCTGTTTTCAGGAGATGTGAAGTCCTGTACTTAGTTGTGTTTATGCCTCATTCCGTGGCTGCACCACCAGGTCATGGAGCTGCTCCAATTAATGCTCCACCTCAGCCTCCAGCAGCACTGAAACAGGGAAGAGCCGTGGGGGAAGGATTTTTCGGCTCTTTTAGAAGCTCATAAAACGTGCTGGGGTGCTGGCTGTTGCTTAACAGGGAAGGTATGCTGGCTTGATCCAGATTGGAAAGGACTCTAGACTAATGCTAAAGTCACCTATTGCTTACATTTCATTTTAATGTGCTCGAGTTCAATAAAAGTTTATCATCTCCATTAAAACGGTGCCTATTGAAACTGATTTAATCTCGTTAGCGCAGAAAACCACATGAAAGGAATCAAATCCATGGACAAGATTGAGCACAGTTGCTTTTGGAGCATAAATTCCATAAAAGCAAGGGATAATCAGCCAGAGCCACAGCGCCTGTCACCTGCATTACTCACGTATTTATGCCAACACACTTTGCTGGGGAAGGTGCTGGGCACGAGCCATATCTCAGCAGGACTGAGCTGCTGCCAAGCACAGGAGCGATGGGCTGCTTAATGTCCCAGCAGCAGCACGCTCCCCGAGAGCCCATGAATCGTGTTACATTCGAACAAACAAATGTCATGGGCAGGGGTGCTGCTCAAACGTCTGCTGGCCACAACGCAGCTCCAAATCTCTGCCCGGCTTGGAGCAGAGCTGCCTTCCTCCAGGGAACACCAGGGTGGTGCCCAGGCAGCGCAGGTGATGGGGCAGGAATGGGCTCTCGGGGTGGGTGTGGGGGCAGGGAGATGCAGGGGTGGGTTTCAGCTGGGCCCTTGCTGACCCTGCCAGGCTCCCCAGTGGGTGCTGCTGGCACTGCTGGATGCTGAGAGATCCTCGCTGGCATTCACAGAATTCACAGAATTCACAGAATGTCTGGGTTGGAAGAGACCTTCAAGATCATCGAGTCCAACCCATGCCCTAGCACCTCAACTAGATCATGGCACTGAGTGCCACATCCAGTCTTTTTTTAAACACATCCAGGGAGGGTGATTCCACCACCTCCCCGGGCAGGCCATTCCAGTACTTTATTACCCTTTCTGTAAAAAACTTTTTCCTAAGGTCCAATTTGTATTTTCCTGAGAGATCCTCGGGTGAGGAGGGGTGGCCTCACCTCACCTGGGCACTGCGGAGCCTCAGGGAGATGCCCTGGGGCTACAGGTGCAGCTTGGCTTTTTGCCCTGCCACTTGACTCCTGTGGCCCTGCACTCTGGTTTTACTGTCCCACTTCCACGATGGTGGGCACAGATTGGGTGTGGGAACCCAGGACGTCCCTCTGACCACCCTGGGTGAGCAGAGACCCTGGCAGGGGGCTCAGAGACCCTTGCATGGAGCCGAAAACACCTTTGCCTTTGATTTTAGCCCTTGGGAGAAACTACCAGCAATGTGTAAAGATTTACAGGCTGCAAGAATTTGAGTAGAATGATAGTTAACTCATCACAGGGTGAAAAAGTAGATTTTTGGGGTTTTAGAATGGGGGTTCAGGAGGCAAGATGGAGGAAATAGGGCATGTTCTGTCCTTCTTTCTTCTTCTACTATCCCTCCACCTTCTGCTTTGATGGTGGCACATTTTGATAGGTATAAAGTAGTTACAAGTTGTCTAACGTAGGTAATAGGTATTAGAACATTATTGTAAATACAGTATACGTAATTTTCACTATAAGAACCTGAATACCGCCCATGGGGTGGGAGACAGCCTGGAACTGAGCTGCTGAACAGAGCTCTGTAGCTCAGGGAGAAAAATGCTTTTGATAAGAGATAATAAAAAACCTTGAACATGAACAGATGGACTTCAGCTTCTTTGGCACTGGGCTGGGGGAAAACAGACTTTTGGGGCCCCCACAACTGGGGACAAGAACAAGCTTTCAAACCCACTGCAGGTGCAACCAGTGGGGCTCAGGTCACCTGCTCTGAGGCTGAAGACACACAGAGAGCAGGGGATGAACCTCATCCCACTGGCCACCGTGGCCAGGAGTGTCCATGGTCCTTACAAGGGATAAGGAAGGTGATTCATTAGTGTGTGAGCATGTCCCCTGTCACCACTGCTCTGCTGGTTCTTCTGGAGCTCCTGGTGTACAAAAACCTGCCCCTGCAGCTTGTTAGTGCCTGATATGGAGCAGCCACTGGGCTGCAGCAGGGGGACACCTCTGGGCCATGGAGCCCCTGATGTCCCCAAAGCAGTGTTATGTCACAAAGCCCACACGTGCCCCATGTTCATCTCAACACAGTTAAAAAAACAAATTCACACCCTCAGGGACCAAAACAAGGACTAAAATACTGGCTGTAACTGATGGGCCCCTGCACAAACTGCGTGCTTGGGGCATGGGCACACCTACAGCACCACCTCAGCAGGGACCCAGGGCAGGCCACTGAGGCTTTGGTGCACAGCAATTGCAAATAACAGGAATATTGATGAGGAGCTTTCATCTGAACACATCAAAGCTTCTCACAAGGGCCAGGCAAGCAAAGGATGCCCATGCATGGATCTGATTCTGTCACTCAGCCACAGGAAACAACTGAAATTCATTTATATGCCCTCATAATATTTGATATGTGCATGCAAGCTGTGTCGGGAGAGGTTTAGGCTGGAGATCAGGGAAAGGTTCCATGAAAACATTTCAGGTCATTTGGATATAAGGATTGTCCCCAGAAACATTTATGAAACAAAGCTCTTTCTCATCCACATCCCACGGTCAAAGGGGTCTGAACAGGATTTACCCACTATTAAAAACCTCACTGAATGTAGGAAAGTTCACAGAGGGTTTGAACAAGATTTTCCCCGTTTCAAGTGACTGCCTGTGTACACCACTTCAGAGGGAATGAGCGAGCATGAAATTCAATTATACAGGCACTCAAACACTTGAACCAGAACTTCTTCCCTTAATCTTTACGTTGAGGACAGGGTAAGCCTGTGAAGCCATTCTCAGCATGACAGCACTTCATTTCATCTGCAGTCCTGGTAAGATACACAATTCACTTAACTGAAGAGCAGGGATTTTGAGCTGTGTGCTCTGTAAGCAACACAGCCTAGATGTGCTGCCCATCACTGCCAGACTGCCCCTTGGAGAGTCAGCTGGAGAGGGAAAATAGCCCTGGGCTAGTGAGACAGGAGTCCTTACAAGGCTCCTGCAAACACCCAAGGCATCACACTTCCACACCCAGGGATCCTGCAGACATCCAGGAGCATCGAGGTGGTCTGGTGAAAAGCCCTGAGCAGCACACACCTGTGCAACACACCCCTGTATCCATGGGGAATTTTTGCTTCCACCCTGTCCTGCAAAGATCTTGGAGCTACAGAAAGTCATTGTTCACTTGGCTTATAACTGGTTTTCTTCTGGCCTAGAGTTTCATTTGTACAAGAAAAAGCAGAGCTGTGTCAGTCTGGATTTTTCAGGGACAAGGAAAAGCAGAGCTGTGTCAGTCTGGGTTTATCAGGGACAAGGAAAAGCAGAGCTGTGTCAGTCTGGGTTTATCAGGGACACCAACTCCCTGCCCAAGTTCCCAGTTCTGCAGCATTCAAGGAAGTGGCTGAGTGTCCCTGACAGCTCCAGCAAACATGAGGTGTACTGACATGCTGGATATTGAAATAGTGCTTTACAGAATAACAGAATCATGGAATAGTTTGGGTTGGAAGAGCCTTTAAAGATCATCTCGTTCATCCCCCCTCACGGGCAGGGACACCTTCCACCATCCCAGGTTCCTCCAAGCCCTGGCCTTGGGCACTGCCAGGGATCCAGGGACAGCCACAGCTGCTGTGGGCACCCTGTGCCAGGCCTGCCTGCCCTCCCAGAGAACAATTCCTTCCCAAAATCTAATTTACACCTACTTTCTGTCAGTTTGTCCTGTCACTCCATGCTCTTGTAAACACCCTTCCAGTTTCTCAGTTTCTGGAAGTGTAAAGCACTCTGCTGTGATCAGCTGGAATTTCCAAACCTCTGAAGATGCCAGATGTGTTTGAAGCTGCTCAGAATGGGGTTCCTGACGTGATTTACCAGGTCACAGCACTCACAGCAGTGAAGTGCCCTCAGAACAATGTGTTATCCTTCAGGCTGCTCTCAGCAGCAATGCACAGAGCTCTAATTTGATTAAAATAATGGTCTTTTCCTTTCACTTCTGCTCAGGTTGCAGATCAGTGGGGCAGGTCCCAAGCTCTGTGTCAGCACATGGCAAGATAAGTGACACCGTGGCCAGGGTCCCCTTTGGCTGAACTCCTGCCAGGCCAGAGCGTGTCGCACAGTCTGGGCTGGCTGGGTCACATCCTGATCTCACCTCAGCCTATGAAGTCTGACTCCACACTGGTGAGTGGCATTAAATCAGAGTACAACTGGTATAAGGTTAGAGCTGAGTCCACTTTGTTGGTGTTTTAAAACAAGAGAAATCTTATTTTGGAAATTTTTACACTCTGGAACAACATCCCCCTGCCTTAAGGGACCTTAAAGCCTATCCCATCCCACCCCTGCCATGGCAGGGACAACTCCCACTGTCCCAGGTGCTCCCAGCCCTGTCCAGCCTGGCCTTGGGCACTGCCAGGGATCCAGGGGCAGCCCCAGCTGCTCTGGGCACCCATGCCAGGGCCTGCCCACCCTCACAGCCAGGAATTCCTTCCTAATATCCCTCCAACCTTCCTCTGTAGGGATCCATTCCCTGTGTCCTATCCCTTCATCCCTTGTCCCCAGTCCCTCCCCAGCTCTCCTGGAGGTCCTTTAGGCCCTGGAAGGGGCTCTGAGGTTTCCCTGGAGCCTTCTCCTCTCCAAGTGAGCACCCCCAGCTCTCCCAGCCTGGCTCCAGCCCTTGGAGCATCTCCGTGGCCTCCTCTGGGCTCTCTCCAGCACCTCCAGCTCCTCCCTGTGCTGGGGCAGCTCTGCAGGTGGGGTCTGACCTGAGCACAGGGGCAGAGGGGCAGAATCCCCCTGCCCTCCCTGCTGCCCACCCTGGGGCTCAGCCCAGTGCAGGGGGAGTTTCTGGGTCCCAGCTGTCACCCACCAACACAGAATCACAGAATTCACAGAACCACAGAAGTCACAGAATTCACAGAATCACAGAGTCACAGAATCACAAAATCACTGGGTTGAAAGAGACCTCCAAGACCATCGAGTCCAACCCAGCCCCAACACCACAACTAACCCATGGCACCCAGTGCCACATCCAGTCTGTTTTTAAACCCATCCAGGGATGGTGACCCCACCTCCTCCCTGGGCAGCCATTCCAGAACTTGATCACCCCCAAGTCCTTCTCCCATGGCTGCTCCCCATCTGTTCTGTGCCCAGCCTGTGCTGATGCTTGGCACTGACCCTCCCCAGGGGCAGCACCTTGCACTGGGCCTTGCTGAGGGCCACGGGATTCCAGGGGCTGCCAGGGCCCTCAGGAGGGGCTCCCTTCCCTCTGTCACCCCTCAGCCTGGTGACATCCACAAACCAGGCACACCCAACCCCTCTCAGTCCCAGAGCTCCTCCTGGGGCCTGCCCAAACCCACAGCCAGCAGCCTGAGCCCTGGGCCATGTTTGGTGCACTGCTGGATCCTCTTCAGTTGTGCTCTAAGGATTATTTCCTCTTTTCAAGGATGGTAAAGCACATTTTTGCTGGTGGGGTGGCTGAGCACATCCCCATGGTCGTGCAGGTTAGCTGAGACCCACTCATCTGGCTGAGCCCATGAGAAAATCAAGATTCTGTCAAATCTGGTTTCTGTAGGGGAGAATTACAGCAGAAACGGAGTTTCCTGCACAGAACTGGCTGTTCCTGTAAGCAGACAGTACAAGTGACCTTAAATTGAGCCCTGCAGCCCCTCAGTGAAGGTCCAGTACGTGGAAAAGAAATATCTCCTAGGCAGAATTTTGTAAGATGTTTTCCTAAGCAGAGAGCACAAAGTATTCAGAGCTGGGTGTGCAGAGACAGAAGAATTTAGTCACTCCAGCTTTCTGACCATGGCTTTGAAACATCAGGATTTTTTAGAAAGGGCAATAAATGTGTTTCCTCTGTTTGCATGAAACACTGTGCAGATTTCTGTCATGAGGAATGAAAACAGGAGTTGGGTCAGCAAATGATAATGAGCCTCCATGTGCCTTTCAGGGGGTCAATGCCAGATCACGGAGCCAAGAATCCGAGGGAGGTTTCCTGGAGCGGCTCAGAGCACGAACAACCTCGACATGCTGGTCCCAGTGCCCCAACCTGGGAGTTGTTGCTCATTTGCAAATGCCTGCAGCTCCTCTGGGCACTGGAGAGATCTGTCACACAGCACCCATCCCCAGCTCCGAGCACTGCTTTGGTTCCTGACTGGAGGGGAGGTGTTTTTGCCAAAGTAGAAATTTTAATGAAAAAACAAACACCTCATCTTTCTTCCCTTGACCTCTTGGGAGGATTTTCAGGGAAGAAAACCAGGAGAACACTTTAGAAGTAAACAGTTCTCAGTTATTAAAAGCAAATAAATAAACAACCCTTGCTGGATTCCCATGCAAACAGGAACACTTTATTATAAAGATGAAAACACTGTGTTTTTGTGAAAGAAAAAATTAATTCCACACAAGTTCCCCACAGCCCTGGAGGCTTTTTGGCCTTGGCTGGACGTGCCTCCCCGCTCCAGTGCTGGAGGCTGTACTGCCACCATGTCCTGTGACACACGTGGGGCTCTGGGGTCCCCAGGAGCCACCCTGGGCAGGGATTCCTGGGCACCAGGGGCTCTGTGTGCACAGGCAGAGCCTCACCTGCCTCGTGTGCCAGGGTGGGGGTGCCCTGCACCCCTCCCTGCTGCCCCCTGCCTTTGCTGAAGGAGGAGAAGTGCCCTCCTGGGATGTCCCCAGGCCATCAGATGGGACATCACTGCATCAGGCACTGCTGGTCCCCCAGTGTGGGAAGGGAAGAGCAGTGGCTGTGACTCTGGTCACTTCTGAGGGACCTGTGGTGCTCTTCTGTGCCCCAAACCTTTTGGGATCCAGAATGTGGAGTGTCCCTGTCGAGCTGCACGGATGTTGGGATGGGGTAGGAACCATCTTGCTGCGAGGCCTAACCTCTGCTCCCATGGCAGAGGATGACTATTTCTTTCTTTGAGAAGACATGTCCCAGAGAGGAGACCCTCCATCCACCAGATGTTCCTGCCCCTCAGCCCTGGGGGCACATCTGGAGTGATCCTGCCCCTCTGCCCAGCACATCTGGGGTGATCCTGCCCCTCTGTCCAGCCCTGGGGGCACATCTGGGCTGCTGTGTCCAGCTCTGGATCCTCAGCACAGCAGGGACAGGAGCTCCTGGAGCTGAGGAAGGGCTGGAACATCTCCATGCCCAGGCTGTCCCCTGGACAGACTGGTGTCACTGGGGACACAGCTTTCTCTCCCAGAGCTGTGAGCTGCAGAGCAGCTTGGCAAGGTGAGCTCAGCCATCTTCCCAGCTTGCAGAGGAGCTGCTGCTCCTGGCAGGAGAGCGAGGCAGGGACCTGCACAGGTGTGACACTGCCAGCTCCCTCTGCCCCAGACTGTTCAAGCAGCGTCCCAGGCACTTTCACCGTGGCTGGGGCCATTTGGGTGACTTGGGTACACTGACCTCCTCCTTGCTCACCCCTGGAGAGGAACACGAGATCACAGCTTGTCCTGCAGAGCAATTCCAGCCAAGCTTGTTACTCATTTTGGTGTTTAACATTCCCGTAGATTATCCAGCTCTGCCTGAGAAAAATGTGCTTGGAATCAGTGGAGTATTGTGTCTGGGGGGAGCAGTGGCTGCCCCCGGGG
>WEZZ01033161.1:84596-97001 GCA_013400585.1 Chloropsis cyanopogon | reverse complement strand
GCTGCGAGGCCTAACCTCTGCTCCCATGGCAGAGGATGACTATTTCTTTCTTTGAGAAGACATGTCCCAGAGAGGAGACCCTCCATCCACCAGATGTTCCTGCCCCTCAGCCCTGGGGGCACATCTGGAGTGATCCTGCCCCTCTGCCCAGCACATCTGGGGTGATCCTGCCCCTCTGTCCAGCCCTGGGGGCACATCTGGGCTGCTGTGTCCAGCTCTGGATCCTCAGCACAGCAGGGACAGGAGCTCCTGGAGCTGAGGAAGGGCTGGAACATCTCCATGCCCAGGCTGTCCCCTGGACAGACTGGTGTCACTGGGGACACAGCTTTCTCTCCCAGAGCTGTGAGCTGCAGAGCAGCTTGGCAAGGTGAGCTCAGCCATCTTCCCAGCTTGCAGAGGAGCTGCTGCTCCTGGCAGGAGAGCGAGGCAGGGACCTGCACAGGTGTGACACTGCCAGCTCCCTCTGCCCCAGACTGTTCAAGCAGCGTCCCAGGCACTTTCACCGTGGCTGGGGCCATTTGGGTGACTTGGGTACACTGACCTCCTCCTTGCTCACCCCTGGAGAGGAACACGAGATCACAGCTTGTCCTGCAGAGCAATTCCAGCCAAGCTTGTTACTCATTTTGGTGTTTAACATTCCCGTAGATTATCCAGCTCTGCCTGAGAAAAATGTGCTTGGAATCAGTGGAGTATTGTGTCTGGGGGGAGCAGTGGCTGCCCCCGGGGAGCTCTCCTCCTGCAGACCTTTCCTGCCAAGTCTCAGCTCTGATTTTATTGCTCCTGCCAGCTCCCAAAGCCCTGGAGGCCCCATCTCTGCAGGAGGCTGAGATGGGCATGTCCCCAAACCTCCCTGTCCCCACAGATTACCGGACCAGGGGACCCTCCCACCCCACAGGGGGCACAGGAAGGCTGGCCCTGCCACCCTGACCTGCCAGGGTGGGGATTTGAGGGCGTTCTTCGGGCTTTGGCTGCGTTTTGGCTGTAGATTTTTGTCATCTCACAGCTGCCATTCAGGAGTCAGATCCCCACCGAGGCCTGCCAAAGCTGCAGGCTCTGCTCCAGCCCACGGGCACGGGGCCAGCCTGAGGAGGACACACGAGCCAGCCTCTCCTGGTACAACCAAGGCTCTGATCCTGCTGCTATCAACAAATGTGCTGTTTGCAGGGGTGGGTTATTCTGTGGTAAGGCATGGGCTCACCCAGCAATAGCCCCTCAGCAGCAGGAGGAGCCCAGAGTGCTGCTCTGCATTTTCCCAACCCCATTCCCTGTCCTGGGGATGCCCAACCCTGCCTTGACTCCTGAAAAATGTCTTAAAATCAGGCAGAATTTGAAATGGACCCTTCTCCCTTCCCCGTCAGCACCTCCTCACTGCCCAAATCATGACGTGCTCTGCGTGTCTCCCCCTGCTCATGCAGATGGATAAAGTCACTGTGCTGATTTCTTATTTCCATCCTGGAATTCAGAAATACTACCAAAAAAAAAAAAAAAAAAGTGGAAAACAATCTCTGTGATTAACACAGACAGGTAATGTCAGTCAATTCTCTGCCTAAACCCTTCATGGCTTAGAGATTGCCAAAGCCCAGGTTTGTCTGCTTCCACTCGAGGATTTTGCAAGGACAGTGATTCCTCAAAACAGACTTTGGGAAAAATACTTTTCTTTATCCATGATGAAAAGCTCCTCAAAGCCACCATTCAGAAGTTCAAACAGCTTCATTTTGGAGCAAGAGCTCCCACCTGGTTGTCTTTGGGAAAACTCACTGACATTTGATCAAATTATATCCCAGAATTCTGGCTTTGCACATCACATCCCAAGGAAAAATAATACCTGATCATGTAATCACACATAATGTCAGAGTGCAGGAAAATGAAATTGCCCAGGCAATCAGAAAAGTTTGGGAATTAATCCACAAAATTTGAGTAAAATAGTTTGGCTTTGGAAAACACAAATCTGCTAAAATTTAAACTTGCAAGAACACAAAACTTTTCTTTGTTGGGTGTTATTTTGCTCATTAAAAAATGAGAAAGGTATAAATTTGAAGATGTTGAAAGAACTCCCATGTACACAACTGTGCACAAACCTTCCTAGGTTTTCTTCTCACAATGACACATTGCTTAAAGGTTCAACTGGCTGCATTATGAGGGGGTTTTAATGATAAAAAAGACCCAAACTCATGTGAAACATTTCAGATTTCCTGTACAAGCAGCATGCAGGGCTGGTGAGCCTTCCTGAAGGAGCAGGGGGGTCACAGCATGAGACTGTGGGAGGCTTGGGCTGAACATCCTCTCGGGCTGGTTTGACATGAGCCAGGCGAGTGTTTTGGGGGGCACCAGCCTCCCTCAGCTCTGTGCAGGGGGAGAAACCCCCTGAGGGAGCAGGCAGCACTGAAGGACAGCACAGGCATCAGGCAGGTGTGTGTCTGAGCTAGAGCAGAGACCTGAGGAGAGTTTCATGGCTCAGTTTCACCGAGCTGTCAGTTCTGCTGACACTGAACACCCCCGAGCTGATCACTGCTGCTCACACATGCCATGATCATCCATCCCCCAGGTGCTGCTCCCTTCTCACACCCCTGCTGGTGGTGCTGCTGTCCCAAAGCCCTTCTGAGCTCTCCCTCCCCTTTCTCAGCTGTCAGTGACATGTTCTACTCACTCTCTTCAGCTTATCCCTGCCGCTCTCCTCAGGACACACCTTCTGCTCCATCCCACTCCACTCAGTGCCCCAAAGCCACTTCAGTCACTTCTCTGGGTCTTTACATCAGCCTCTGCTCTGCCTCGTGCCTGTGCAGCAAGAACAACTGTTGGATCCACCCTCAGCACCACAGCCACCACAGCAGGTTCCCACCCACACCTGCAGTGCACACAGGGACAGCCCCAGCACACCTGGGGGTCACAGTGGCTCTGTCCTCACTCCTGAAGTGAAACCAGCCAGGGCCTGCTCCCCAGCCCTGTGCCCAAATGGCAGCACCTAAAACCTCTAGGAATGATGACTCCATTTATTGATCCCTGAAGAGGCTCCCTGCCTTCAAACTGGGCTGTGGCAGGCACTGCACCACAGCTGGGCACAGGCTGGTGAGCCCCAGCCCAGCCTGCCCAGGGCCATGGCACAATCTCCTGCTCACCTGGACAGGCTGGGGAACCCCAGCCCAGCCTGTCCAGGGCCATGGCACGATCTCCTGGCTCACCTGGACACAGCCAGCAGCTCCCAGCCACACTCCTATGGCCACAGAGAAGGTGGAGGGTGAAGAGAAGATCTCCAGGGGGGTTATTGCCTCCCATCCCACCTGCACAAAGCATTTATTCCCAAGGGATCGGGATACAAACAGCAGGAGCGGTGTCTGATCCCCAGGGATCCAGCCTGGGATCCTCCAGAGGGGAAAGCTCAGCACAGCTCCAAGCCTGAACCTTCAGGAAACACTCCTGTCCACAAGCCTAGCAGCAAAGCCTGGCTGCCTTGTTCTCATCCTGGTCCAAATTCTCACAGCGTGGGTGGGTGGGAAGCTCCCTGAATTGCTTCCCCACTTGCTGAAATGGGCTGAAATTCAGAGCTGATCACATTTTCCCCTGTGCCTGTCAGAGCCCAAACGGGAAGCCCAGTAACCGACACATAAAGCTACTACTGATAGCTGCACACTTGTTCCAGACAAAAGATCAGGAGATGTATGTCATAAAAAGGCAGAGATGCCTTCCAGATGTTTTTGTGTGTTGGGTCTGCACAGATGTTTTCGATGTCTGCCCATAAATGTAAGAAATGTAAAACATTTGTGTCCCACAGATGTAGAGATTAAATTATGCAAGAGATGTGATAAATCTCTGGGTAATGCGAGAAAGCCATGAACTATTCACATTCATTGTTTTTAGTAAAATCAGCCCCATTTTCCAGAATGCAGCTGTGAAGGAGAATTTTATTGTTATTAAATGTGACTAAACATTACGTAGGAGGTTGAGAAGCAGCACGCAGGGAGCTGCATGGACCCATAGATTGCAAAGAGACTTCAGCATGGGACAGCTGCTGAGGCACGAGGGGATGGCTGGGGTGGCTCAGATGGGACACGGGTGACGTGTCAGAGCCACCTCAGCCACCCCGAGGGCATCACAGACAGCTCACAGCCTCTCCTGCCCCACAGCCACCTCTGCACGTGAGGGAGAGCTCAGCCAGAGCAGGGTGGGACGGGCAGGTTTGAGGCAGCAGAGCTGGGAGTGACCCCAGTGCCCAGCTCTGCCAGGGCAGGAATTTACACCAAGATGCTGTTCACCTGGAATTGTTTATTTCTGGTGATAGCACGTGCCAGTCAAGCACTTTGTACTAAACCCCAGCTGAACCCTGTGCTGCCCTAAGGACACTCAGGTCCTGAGTGCACTGCCAAGCCCTGCTCAGTCCCAGGCTGGGCTCTGCACACACCTGCCCAGCACAGCAATCCCAGGTGTGGGGGGAGCAGGGGGTTGGAGAACAGCACCGCAAAACCCTGTGGGACCTCTCTGACCCCAACCCCACCAGGAACAAGGGACACAGCCCCTGTCACAGCTGAGACCACCATGAACTCAGAGCATCACCAGACAATTCCAGAAAGCATCAACCCATACAGAGTAACAGCACACCACTTCAGAAGGCTGCAAGCACCTACCCTTCTTCGCCTTTTTCTCAACCTTTTATCCCCTCATGGTTCATGCACTGCACCTGTGTTTCCTCTGCTCCCTTTGGTGATTGCTCAGCACACCTGGGCACTCCATGTCTCATTATTTCAATGCTCTTCACCTGCTGCTCACAGCTGCAGCCCATTAGAGATGAGGCTTGGCCACAGCCCCACCCCAATTACCACAAACTGTGCCCCTACAAGCCCTGGGCAGTTCAGGAGGCCTCGTGCCCCCCAGGCTGCTGTGTTTGTGCAGCCCAACTCTGCCCCTGTGACATCAGAAGCATGAGTTCTGTGTTTGTCAGGCACGCTGAGAGAAACCGTGCCCAGATTTCACAGCTTCCACGTTATGCCTTTCTCCTGGGGAATTTATTGCTCTGCTCCCTGCATGGCAGCCCCAAGGGAAAGGAAGGTCCCTATTTTGGGGGATTGGAATCCAGCCATGTCTGTCCCAGCCTGGCCCGCGCTGACCCCGCTGCTGTGCCTGTGAGCAGCCAGCCCTTCCTGCCCTGCCCCTCTCCTTGCCCAGTCCTCCATCTCACCTGGGGGACCTGCAGTGATGTGCTGCAGGCTGGCACTGCTGTCACACCAGGGGACACCGTGCTGCCCAGCTGAATCCGGGTCTTGGCTCTGCCTGCAGCCCTCAGCTGCTCCGTGGGGAAAGTTCCCCTGGTCCCCAAGGCACCACTGATGCCAGGTAGGAGCAACAGCTGCTGGGACCAGATCCCCAGATTCCCTCCAGCTCTAGCAGGGTAAAGTTGAGCACTGGTTAGCTCGGAGATTCATCACCATCTGCACCCCTTTTGATGTCACCAGTGTGGAGGACAGCAGATCAAACATTCCCAAACCCCATCCCTGCCCAGGCTGGGAAGTGTCAGAGGCTCTCCTGTCGCTAGGAGCACCTCAGTGCTTCCCCGTGCCACTGTACTAAATCCTTGCTTGCATCAAGGAGACATGGCATTTTCTTGGGAATCCTCTCTGCTAAGAATATCCTCTATTTACACATTCACCCATGTGGGGGCGGATGGGAAGCAGGGCAGTGAACTGAATGTCCTTGGAAGATGTGTGTGTTGGTTTCCATGGAGCTGGGTGCCTGGCCCTGTCTCTGTTTGCTCTGATCAGTGCTTCCAGCACTGGTGACAGCCCCAGGGCCGGTGCTGCCCTGTCACCTGCCACCCCACGGGACTCGCTGCTCCCTCTGAGGGCCTGGAGCAGCAGGGAGGGCTGCAGGGGCTCCCCTGTGTTCCTAGGTGTGGGAGGCTCGCCGTGGTTCCCCTGCTGTCTTGTGGTCACCAACACACAGTAACAGAGTCCCGGAATCCCAGACTCANCTGTCTTGTGGTCACCAACACACACGCACACACAGTAACAGAGTCACAGCATCCCAGAGTCGCCGAGGTTGGAGAAGAGCTCCAAGGCTGTCAAGTCCAACCTGTGCCTGATCCCCACCTCATCACCCAGCCCAGAGCACTGAGTGCCACCTCCAGGAATTCCTTGGACACTCCAGGGATGGGCACTCCAACCCTCCCTGGGCAGTTATAGTGCCTGATCCCCCTTTCCATGGGGAAATTCCTGCTGGTGCCCACNCAGCTCTGTTCCCTTCTCTGGATGTATTCCAGAACCTCAGTGTATCCTTGTCATGAGGGGCCCAGAGCTGAACACAAGACTTGAGGTGTGGCCTCAGCAGTGCAGCCCCCGTGTGCCCAACACACAATGTGCCCTGTGCCAGAGGGGGACATCAGGAAATGGCATTTGCCCCAGTGGAAGGGCACCAGGAACCCTCTAGGGTGTTAGGTTAATGGTTGGACTTGAAGATTCCCAAGGTCTTTTCCAGCCTGAACTGTGTTGCTCTCTGCAGTGTGGGCTCTGAGCTGGTCAGAGGCACCATGTGCAAAGCTATGGCAGGGAGGTGCAAGGTGTGCTCCTGCAGAGAGACCCACCTCACCTGCAGGCCATGGCAGGACAAACAGATCCTTCTGGGGATTAACTCCTCTTCCTACATCAACCCCAGAGGGAAGATCCTGAGACAAGCTCCTGATGTCTGCTCATGAGCTCCCAGCCCGTGACTGGATCTGTGTTTTGGCCTCACAGAAGTGTTGCTAAGGAGAGAGGATGACTCCTGTACATCTAATGGACATTCAGGTCCCAAGGAGATCTTGTCTGTGCAGAACAAAAGGTCAGGCAAAACCCTGGCAGGATGAGGTTTTCCAGCTCCTCTGCAGAGGTCTGGGCCATGGGCATGTGTACACGCAGCCAGAGGAATCTTCCACTGGAGAGGCTCTCTCTGATGGGCATGGCTGTCTTTGGCATGTTTAAAGACCAAGACTGAAGGAGAAGATAGAAATTAATCCTCCTCAGGCTGAGAGGCAGGAAAGGACAGCTCAGAATAGGTGAGAACATAGGGCAGCTGTGCTGTGCCAGCCCTGTGCCCCTGTGCCAGCCTGTCCTCTCCACTGCTGGCCAGCTGTGGATGTTGGATCTCTGCTCTGCTGCTTGGCTTTGCAATTGCCAGCCTTGGATCTGGGGAGCAGGAGGCTATCACAGGCCCTTGTGATTCAATAATTAAATCAATCTAATTCATGTTTTTCTTCCTGAATGTAATTGCTTTCTGAGACCAGTTACAGCTTTGGCCTTACACTGTCCCGTGGAAATGAGTTTCATGATGAATTACAAGTTGTGTGAAAAGTGCTTCCTCTTGTTTGTTTTAAATCTGCTACCTGACAGCTCCATGGACTGCATCCTTGTTCCTGAACAGAAAGAAGCAGAAACTGCCTGTCACAGCGGGCTCCAGGCTGTGCCACACTGCCCCATCACCCCACCCAGATGTCTCCTGCTGAAGCCCAAAATCCCTTGTCTGTTTTATGGTTCCTGTGGGCACCATTAACGCCTGTGCTCATCCTTTCCTGGCTTTCTGAACTCCCCTGAGGATGAGGAGGCAGGAGTGGATACACCAGCCAGCTCGGGCTGTGGGGATGCTGCGGACTTAGCACAGCAGAGCTGCATTTTCTGGTTTGCTCCCAGTTCCTCTCCTCATCATTCCCAAAACCTGATTCCATCTCTCGCCCCCTACTGAGCCGATGTTTTCCATGCCCTCGCCCAAGAACCCCGGATTTCTTTCCCCAGCAGTAATGGCTAATTCAGAGCCCAGGGCTCAGTTAGCAGGGAGTCCAACCACTGCATGTTTTTCATTCTGTTCCAGTTTGGGCTTGGCTGGGACAGGAGGTATTCCAGTTCCAGGCCAGGCTAACACCACTTCGTTACCTGGTTATGTGCAGAGCCAGCCTGGGGTCACACGAGGTGCCCACAGCACGAGCCCTCCACTTGCCCCCCTGTGCTTGGCACCTCTCTGATCCCAGCACAGCTTCCCTGTGTCCCTGCCAAGCTGCCAAGGAGCTGCCAGCAGGGCTGGGCGCAGGAGCTAAGGGACACAGTGACACAAACCAGAGGAGCACGGCAGGGACCCACAGGGTTTGCTGGGAACAGCACTCACATCCTCCACTATGGAAAAAGGGGAATCACACCGTGCCTGGCTGTTCCACACTGGCCAAAACCAGAGCTGGAGGCCACCAAGGAGGGCCAGGAAGCTCCCACACCAGGCAGGGCCCATGGTGGTGTCACAAGAGTGGTGGCATTAGGGTGGGGAGATGCACAGGGGTGGGGAAGGGTGATCCCAGAATTTTGGGAATGCTGATGGTCCCTGGGGCTGGAGTGCCAGTGCCTCACTGTGGGATGCTGGGTTTCAGGCCAATCTCCCCAGAGGGTTCATTATTCAGCTCCAGCTGATGCCCAGGAGCATCTCCAGGTCAGCCACTTGTGTCAGAGCCGGGCATTGATGCTGCTGATCCTGGCTGTGGGGTCTGTGTGCACCACGGGCAGGTGTGGGACATTCCTTCCCCTCCCACCCAGCAGCAGTTTGGGAGCTCTTGCACTGCAACCTTCACCTTCTTCTGTTTTCCCTACACAGATCCGAGCCAGGGGCAATTTCTGATGGGCTTCCTACTATTTATCCTTTGAGAAATGTTTGAATATTGGCTTTTATGCTTTTAGCAAGTTTTTCCTAAAAATATTTTTGGCCTGTCCTTACGGGTATTACATCTTACAGACATACTTCGTGCTCCATTCTATCTTCCTTCTTTGGAAATTATTTCAATTTTGATGAATCTCTCATTCTTCTTGTAACTTCTTTCACTACTAAAGTATGGCAGATTTTTTTTTTTCTGGGTATTTTAGCACATTTTAGATTAGTTGTATATATTTATTCCAAGCCTCTAATACTTTGTCTTTAAACAGTTTTTATGCCTTCTGTAAATATTTTACCCTTTTAGCTTTTCTTTTGAATTCCTTTTCAACTACTTTTGTATTTTTGTCTTGTTCCCATTCTTAAAATTAGACTTTGGGTTAGATTTTGTTTCTTTTCTCTTTCAGTCCTAAAAGAACTTGGCTCTTTGGGTGAATTTCTCTTTGGTCATGGGCCCAGCAAGGTCCAACAGAGGGTGACTGCAGAAGTCACAGAGACTCTGTGGTCCAGCAGATCCACCACCCTGAGAGACAGACAGCAAGTCCCTGCAAAACTTCTCTCACAAGACCTCAAAGAACATGCATGAGAGGAAAAGAAAGGTAGATGTTTTAACTCTCAGCCTGAATTAGGGAGTAACCTGCTCCAGAGTTTTGCATGGCTGAGTGTGTGGGACATTGAGTAACCCCAGCAGCCAGAGAAACGCTGCCCACGCTGCCAGGGGAGCCCTCCTGGCACACACCGACCCCAGCACGGCTTCCACGGCTGGCAGGGGACATCCAGCCAGCCAGGAGGACAGCAGAGCCTGAGCCTGAGCCTTCCAGAGCCTCAGGAAAGCTGAGAGGTGCCAGCAAACAGCATCTCCCCCACCACGGCCCACGGCCACTCAACCTGGGACGAGCAGGTCCCCAGGGGCCACCGGCAGCACGAGAGGCAGCCTGGCAGCCCATTCCCAGAGCTTGTGACAGCAAACCTTAGAATAGACACCCTGGAGGATCCCAGGGAGACAGAACAGGCTTATCCACCCCCTCAGGCAGCTCTGCTCTGCTCAGCTCAGCTCTGAGAAACATCGGGCAGCCAGGTCCCAGAGCTGCTCCGTGGGAATGAGGAGCAGCAGCCTGGCAGGGCCGGGCTGGACATCACACCCTCGTCATTGATTCCTGCAGATAAGCCCAGCCACTGCCAGGTTCTGCTCCAGCTGCCTGCCTGTCCACATGGCCACTGAGGATGAGGCTGGTGAGATGCCTGGATGAGTGGTTGCATTTTCTGAACAGGAGAAAAGTAAACAAAAGTTTCTGGGCTGTACTTTGAGCACTGCAGTGACATGGTTTGTGTCTCCACGTGAAAGCTTCAACACTCTCTCTCTCTCTCAAAACACAGGGTCCCTTCTGGCCCAGAGGGGCCTGTGCCAGGGCCACGCTGGGGGACAGCTCTGGGAACACACACACAGGGTGGCTGCAGCTCCATGGACACACACAAAGGGCGTCTGCAGCTCCATGGACACACAAAGAGGGTGTCTGCAGCTCCATGGACACACACAAAGGGTGGCTGCAGCTCCATGGACACACAGAGGGTGGCTGCAGCTCCATGGACACACACACAGGGCGGCTGCAGCTCCATGGACACACACACAGGGTGGCTGCAGCTCTATGGACACACACAAAGGGTGGCTGCAGCTCAGCCCCAGGACCATTGCCTATAGACAACCAGAGCTTGGGTGACCCTGGCAGGGACAGGGACTCCTCCTCCAGCCCAGCCACGCCCTGCAGGATCCCCCATCCCACAGCAGGACACCTGTGAGGAGGGGAATCACCTCACAGGCTGCTGAAAGCCAGGCTGTCCTGCTCTTCTGTTTGCTAGAAACAGTGTCAACAAGCTGGCAGCTCCCAGGAGCTTTGACCAGAACAAAGAAAAATAACTCCAGGGCTTTGCAGCTCTGAATTATGGACACAAGCTTTTGGAAGAGGGCCTAGATCTTGTCCCCTTGGCTTAAAGGCTGGAAAGTCTCAGCTACAAGGGTCTAATCTCCCTGACACATCCCATCTGCATTTCCTACTCAGGTACCACAGGCTGAGAGAGCTGGGGGTGCCCAGCCTGGAGAAGAGAAGGCTCCAGGGAGACCTCAGAGCCCCTTCCAGTGCCTAAATGGGCTCCAGGAGAGCTGGGGAGGGACTTGGGGTGAGGGATGGAAGGGCAGGACACAGGGAATGGCAAGGGAGACCCCAGCTCGCTCCTGTCCCTGCTGCCACCGCCTCAGCAGCGTGACAGCCACTGCCAGGAGAGCAAAGTGGACGTGCCATCAGGCCTGTAAGCAGCCACAGAAAATATTTCCATTTTCTCGAAATTTGATGGTTTTGGAGAAGGTTTTCCCCTTTTTTTATTTGTTCGAGTATCTGGATTTGAATTTTTTTTTGGAGCTTTTTCTCACAGCTCTTAGGGGAACAACGTTGATGTTTAGTGTTGGTGAACAGGGTGACACCAGAGTTTCAAAACACACAGAGTCAGAATCTATTTCACTCTTATTAATAATAATAACAACAACAATTAGCAATATAAAGGAATGGCAGTGCTGCCTCAGTATAAAATACAAGCAAGCACCTCTCTGCATGTTTGCTATTTGCTGCATATTTGCAATTAGCTCTTGTATGCAGAAGGCAAAGTGCACTGTTTATGGCTTTACTGCAGCATCCAAGTACTTCAGATGCTTATTTTTCATAACAAAATTACTTTGCCCATAAATCAGGCTAAACTCACAGGCAGCTTTGACCCCTCGCCTCAACCTTTTGCTGTAGATCAGCTGTTCATAAACTGAGTGCCCAGATTCCGTGTCCAGGGCTGCATTAAGAATCAAATATTTGGGAAACACAATTTGCATCACAGCTCTCTAAGTAAGTATTTGGCTTCCTGGAAATGATGACTCATGGTTGGGATGTGCAAAAATGTACCAATAACATAACCTTTGGATCCTCTAATGCCAGACAGCTCCGTGCAAAGCTGGGCTCTGTGCTGCCCAGATGGCTGGCACAGCAGCCTGTATATATAGCATCACTTCAGGCTCTGCCTTTTTTGCAATGTGTGGGAACGATAAAAAAGGGCAGAACGGGACACCGAGGTCAGGCAGCTCCCAGAGCCACGCTTTATTGGCCCATCTCTGGTCAGCCCCTTCCTCTGCCACCCTGATGGTTTAATAAGCAACAGTTTCTGGAATGAGCCCTGTGCCCTGGCGTGTTTTATAGGATCTTTCCAGAGTAGCTGTATTAGGTATGAAGAGCTTTACCAAGAAACCTTTGCAGTGTGGGTCTAGTCCCTGGCAAGGTGAAGCAGCTGCACTGTTAGCGCTCAGAAATGTATATAAAATTGTCACTGGAGAAGCCTCATTTATCCCCTGACACAGGCAGTTACAAGCAAAGGGTGAGATTTCCAAACAGCCCCTGGCAAGTGGCACCAGCCAGGAGGGGATCGTGCCAAGCTCTGCCAGCCACCAGACCTAAGGCCACCCTGCTCAGTGCCACCTCAGGCCCTCAGTGCCACCTCAGGCCCTCAGAGCCACCTCAGGCCCCCAGTGCCACCTCAGGCCCCCAGTGCCACTTCAGGCCCCCAGTGCCACCTCACGCCCTCAGAGCCACCTCAGGCCCCCAGTGCCACTTCAGGCCCTCAGAGCCACCTCAGGCCCTCAGTGCCACCTCAGGCCCTCAGAGCCACCTCAGGCCCTCAGACCCTCAGTGCCACCTCAGGCCCTCAGGCCCCCAGCGCAGCCTCAGC
>WEZZ01033161.1:31100-84583 GCA_013400585.1 Chloropsis cyanopogon | reverse complement strand
CCTCAGGCCCCCAGTGCCACTTCAGGCCCTCAGAGCCACCTCAGGCCCTCAGTGCCACCTCAGGCCCCCAGTGCCACCTCAGGCCCTCAGTGCCACCTCAGGCCCTCAGAGCCACCTCAGGCCCTCAGTGCCCTCCACCTGGGGTCTGCAATGTGACCCTGGGCACAGAATAAACCAGAGTAAACTCCAGGACACCTGAGCTCAGCTCTCTGCCACAGTCATCCTCACTCTGCAGGAAAACGCTGCTCTGCACAACCAAAATTCCAGTTTTCCAAGGGGAATTTTTCTTTTCTTTCCCAGCAATTCTGTTTGGGATTAACCCTGCACCTCTCTCAGCTGCTGCACTGCGTCCTTGGCGTTCCTGGGCTGCCCAGTCAGCTGGGCTCATTGCCCATGGTGGGCTTGAGCCACTGGGCACACACGAGGAGCCTCAGGGAGCCGTGTGGCCACTGAACAGAGCAGGGCAGAGCCCTCTGGGCAGCGAACCCCAACTCTTTGATCACCACCCTCAGTTTTCTCAGACTGAGCAGGACAAAGGAGAGGGCTAAGAGCTTCCTTCAGAGCAGCAGCCTCCTGCCCAGCTCCAGCTGCCACAGGGGCATGTCTCAACACCCCGGGGGGAGCAGCAGCCCTCCTGTGCCCCTCGAGGGAGTTTGGGATAATCCTGGCCCGTGCACACTTTCTGTTTGGCTCTCCCTGGATATCTCAAGTGATGCCCAATGCAAGCATCTGCCCCAGGCTGTGTTACCTTAAACAACCCCAGCCCAACAGATAAAACACAGAGCACAGAGCAGTCCAGTGGAAATCACTGAGGCTGGAAAAGCCCTCCAAGATCACCAAGTCCACCCTGATCCCCACCTTGTCACCAGCCCAGAGCTCTGAGTGCCACATCCAGGAATTCCTGGGACACCTCCAGGGATGGGCACTCCAAACCTCCCTGGGCAGCCCCTTGCAGTGCCTGACCACCTTTCCAGGAAGAAATTCTTCCTGAACTGAAAGACACTGTGAGAAGCAGAGCACCACTAGATAGCATTTTTTGGACTTCATCTAGATGCCAAATGCCAAATGCAGGAAGGCTTTGCACCTTGTCCCTGCAGACCCCTCTGCTCCAAACCTCAGGTACCAAACACCTGCACCTGCCTTGCAGCAGCTGGCACAGAGGCCAGGAGTGCACAGGGGGAGATCTGCAGAGCTCACAGCCCCTGAGGGCATGGCAAACCCCACCTGGCTGCTGTCCCTGCCCCATTTCAGATTCTGGTCTTGTCCCAGCTGTGGGGGCGGCTGTCCCTGGCGCATTTCAGGGCATGCCCCAGCTGAGGGGACACAGGGGACGCTGCCATGCACAGCCCTGCCCTGCAGCCTCTCTGAGAGGCGTGTGCTGCAGATGGATTGCACAGCTGTGGGGATCTGGGAAGCAGCTGCTGCCTCACACTTGTCAGCAAGGAGAGCTGAGCAGGGATCTGCTCTGCTCCAAGGGCCCGGAGCAGCTGCCTGGCCCAGCACTCTGCAGGTTCCCAGCACTCTGCAGGTTCCCAGCACTCTGCAGGCTCCTCCCCAGAGCTGGGGATGCTCCCTCTGCTCCATTAGGGGATGCAGGGCAGTGGGAATCCCCCCAGTTTCTGTGCTGGCAGTGCCACACAGGGATGTCACCCAGGCTCTGCCCTGGCCTGTGAGGGAGGGGAGATGAACATGGACATTTGGGGTTTGGGGGGATTCCTGCAGGGAAGACTGAGCCCATTCAACATCCTTGGTGATCCCTGTGCTGGCAGCCACGAACGCGAGCCCCATGTCCTGGCAGTGCCAGCTTGCCATGGTACAGCATTTCTGAGCAGGGCAAGTCCAGCAGTGGCAGGAGGTTCTGCTGGCTCCCTCCTGTCCTGCCAGCAGTCCCTGCTGAGGAGGGTGAGGGTCCCTTTGCCAGCCTTCCTCCTGCTTGGCCCATCCTGTCCCTCTCGGCAGGCAGGCAGGGAGCCAGAGCAGCATCACCTCCAGCAGGCAGCTTTACTGGCTGACACTATAAATGTTCTGTGCTCTCATGGATTTGATGCTGTTTTTATGAACTTGGAGCTCAGTGTGGCTGTTTAGTTTGAGATGAGCGAGGAATGTATTAATAGTTGGGTAAAGCGCACTCCGAGCTTCTAATCTGCCCGGGCTGTTTGCTTTAGGGAAAAAACACTTCACTTTTTCCATTCATTACTATTCCTTGTTCGTGGCTGCAGCACCCGCCCCCAGCACACCGGAGGCTGCTTTAACCCCTCTCCCCCTGCACCCCAGCCACCCACGCTGTCCCACAGGCAGGAGAGCCCTTGGCACAGCAGCACCAAGGCTTTGATCCCCTCAGACCATGCTGAAACCCACAAACCCCAGTGCCAGGCTCAGCCAGACCCGTGGAGTGGCGATGGCACTGTGGGCACTGCACCCACAGAGTGTCACCCACAGGGTGTCACCCACAGGTGTCACCCAGCACCCTGGGACAAGGGGACAACACTGCCCTAGCAGCCATGCCACCCCGCTGGAGGCCAGTCCCAGCCAGAGCCTGGCTGTCACGGCCTGGCAGCTGCCTGGTGAAGAGGAGCAGTCACCAAAGAGTGTCCCTGGACCTGGAGGGGACACCTGGTGTGCCAGGGGCCTGTCCTGCTGCTGGCCCCGCCCGCAGCGCAGCCATTGATTTACATCCAGATGAGGAGCTCGGCCTGCGAAGTCTCTCGTCCAACATGAACTTTCCATAAGCAAGGCTCTATTTTTAACTCTGCCAGGCCTAGCAGAGGGGTTGTCTCGCAGGCAGAGGGGGCGAGGAAGTCGCTGCACAGCCCGCAGCTGGGCAGGGTGAGCCCAGGGAGCTGCGAGTTTGGCAGGGGGCAGCAGGGCTGCCACCAGTTCCCCTAACAATCCCAAAGCTCTGGTGTCCTGGCAGAGCCTAGAAGAGCTTTTGGGTTTGGATGGTGGGGTAGGTGTGGGCACAGGCAGCGTGGTGCTCTCCTGCTGACCACCACAGAGGGGACATCCCACGGCAGAGCTTTGTGTCCAGCCCAGAGCAGGCAGGGCAGGTCTCACCTCCATGACACAGACTGCCCATCCCCACCTGGGTGAGGGATATGATGGTTTGAACCCACCACTGATGACCCAGAGGGTGCCAGTGTGGGGTACAGAGGTGCCTCCCCACCCCAGAGCCCACACTAAGCCTGGATTTAGCTGGAGGACACAGCTCTGCCACGGGCAGAGGGCATGGGAAGGTGGCTGCATCTTCCAGCTCACGCTGTGTCCCAGGCAGGGCCAGAGCTCAGCCAGCACCAGCACCGTGGTGCCACCGCAGCTCCCCAGCCCTGCTGTTGGTTGTGGGGCTTGGAAAGAGGAGTGCCGAGGTCCCAGGAGCCAGGCAGGGCACTGGAAATCAGGACAGAGCCTCTTCCAGAGGAGAGCAGCCCACACCAGCCAGGAAAGTGGAATGGCCATCCCTCTGTCCATCAGCTGCCAGGGCGGGGTGGAGAGAGCTCTGGACAGAGGTCACACCTTCTCCCCAGCAAATGAAACCCACCCAAACTCCTCCCTGGCACAGAAACTCCAAAACCCCCCAGGAGGGGAAGGGAGGGACTGCAAAGAGCCTCTCTGCAGGGCGGCAGGAGGAGAAGTGGAGCCCCTTGGCTGCTCCCCAGGGCTCTGCCAGGTTCTCAGTGATCCTGGGGCTCAGCAGGGACCAGCACCCCGTGCAGCTCATCTCCCCCAGACCCAAATCCTCTCCCCTGCTCTGTACACTCTGCTCCTTGTACCACTGGCTGATCAACAGATAGATCCCTCTGCAGCAAACGTTTCTTTTCCATGCATGCCAGATTTTCACACAGTCCAAGCCACAATTAGCCTCTGCAGCCTGTTCCCAAGCACTCTGTCCCATCCAATTTTAAATTACTCCAGCAATAGAGCGCCTGCTCTGTCCCCTGGGAAGCCACTCTGCTCCCATAGACCTCGCTGCCTGGAAGACAGGATTTTGCTGATATCCAGCCCACATTTTCCTCCAGTTAAATCCACTGTGGGGCTCTCAGCTGTGCTGCCCCAGGCAGTTACATCTCCTCCACTGCCCTGGTTCTCCAAGCATTTGCCTATTTGCAGTGACCTTTCTGGTCAGCTGGTTTTTCCCACTTTTAGCTCTTGTGCCCTTTAGGCTTGTCAGCTCCTTATCATTTTGTTTGGCTTTCAGAAGAGATGGGATCTCAGCAGGGTTCTGCAGAGGATGCTTTCCAAACCCCTCTCAGGGTCTTTCTTCCCCAGCTTTTGAGGAGGGAGTGCTGCTCCCTCCTTCTGAGGGGACCTAATGGTGATGCTCTCACATCTGTAAGGAGGAGGTTTGCACCTTCCCATCCCCTCCTCCAGGCTGAGTCTTCAGCTTTTTCCTTGCAAAACAAGCCTTGCTTTTTTGTGGAGACAGGGAGAAATGAAGAGTTAATACTGGGTTTAGCACAACAGGCATTTGGAAGAGACACTGGTTTAGACGTGCACAGGTCAATTCAAACTCCCTCCACCCTAATTTACAGTGGGGATTAATGACTTATATGCTGGCAAATCAGAGCACCAGTAAATCAGACTGCGAGAGGGCAAGCACAAGAACACCATCAGAAATGTCAACACTGGGAAGTTTCTTCTGATTCTCATTAAATTGATGGCTAAAAGTCTCAACATTTACTCAACAGGGGTTAAAAATGCTAAAATGTAACTTCCATATTGTCTGATCACTGTATAAAAGGTAACAACGTGGTGCCTTGTATACAGTAACACCTAATGTCATACTATAAGATTAAAAAAACCCCAAAACATAAGATCACAGCTAATTAATGAAACAGCACTTTTGTGTTGAAGTGCCTCTAACAATTTATTTGTGCTTATAAAGCATGCAAGCTTCAATTATTCATTTAGACATTTTTGTAACAATAATGAGCACGGAAACCCAGCCAGTTCTGTGTGCTCTCCACAGCAGCATCCAAGGGAAAATGCTCAACCCAAAACTCAGGCCCCAGGATGAGCCCCCAAGGACCCTCTGAGCACCCAGCTGTCCTCCTGGGCCACATGGTCCCAGAGCATAAACCTTTCCTAGCCCTAGACATTCCATGGGAGGAAAGAATACACCTTGAAAGGGGAAGAATTATGGTGACACTGAAAATCTGAGACCCATTTCTCAGTATATTTAACTAGAATTTTTTTTTTTTTTATTTCTCTTGGTTGGTTCCCCCAGCTCCTCTCTTCTTTTTCCTTTGAACATTTCCTTTGAACATTTCCTCATTTTCCTTGTGAGCATGCAGCCAGGTCTTGGGGAAGGTGAGGAAGCTGAACACCCTTCCTCAGCACGCTCCCTGGTGTGCTGAGGGTGTTTGGGATTGTGAGGGTAGTGCAGGTGGGGAGGGTTTGGCAGGTGCCAGAGCAGGTGCTGGGGGAGGTCAGCAGCTCCCTGCTCCCCTGCAGCGATGGATATTGCCCTGATAAGCACCCTGCCAGTCAGGAGGCAGAGCCTGGCTCTCACTGAGTTTCTACTGGCACATTTCACCTCTAATTTGGGAAAAAATCTGGCACCCCACCCGTGCAGGGCTGCCAAGGGCTGCTCTAGATAATCTCTGCAAATAGAACGATGAGAAGTCTCCACTGCACTGATGTCATGGGCAAAATTCCTGCCAGATTCAGTGAGCCCCTGCTCTGCCTGTGGCCATCCCAGCACCAAGGGGACAGCCTGGGCTGTGGGCCTGCCCGTGGGGATGGGGACAGTGGTGGCAGCTCTGTTCCCATGGTGCCTGGGCCGTGCCCACGTGCGTGGCAGTGGCTGCTGGTGCTGGGTGGAATTTCACCTCAGCTGAACCTTCCAACCCTCTGGGATCGTGGCCCTGCTGATAAACAGCCTGTGGTGAATGACACTGATGCCACCAGCCTGCTTTGCATCCTCCTCGGGTCTGGCAATGACACCAGGGACAACAAACTGTTCCTGCAGTGCTCATGTCAAGATGTCCCCGTGCCCCGGCCCCAGGGAGCTGATGGGGGACCCCAGGAGCAGCTCCCTGTGCAGCTCCAGGCACAGAGGGATGTTCTTGGGCATGTGGTCACCAAGCAGTGCCTGCACAGCTCTTGTGCCCTGGACACTCAGCAAGGAAAGGGACCAGGGCCACTCTCAGGTCTGGCACCAGCAGCCAGAGCTCCCTGCCCGGTTGGACCTCTTGGAGAGGGAGGGATAATCTTCTCCTAACCCTGACCTAGGGTTTGGGGTCACAGACTGGAGGAGTTCAGTGCCCACAGCTGCAGCACACACCCAACAACCTCTTTAACAGCTCTGTCCTGCTCCACCTGAGCCTAGGCCCCAACCTTTTCCCACACCTCCTGACTTATCTCCTATGGTGAAGCAGCTCCCAGCCCTGCCAGACCATCCTGTGGGAGCTGGCCTGGCCCTCAGGAACACTCCCTGAACCTTTTCTTCATTCCCACAGCAAGTTCTGATTCCCAGGAAGGGATTGATGACCAAAACCTCCAGCTCCTGTGCTGCCCTTGGCCCGGGAGCCTCCGTGGGTGAGGCTGGCCAGGGGGACAGCCCTTGGAGGAGGATGGGCATGGGGGCAGGGAAGTCCAAGCAGCTGATCTGCCAGGAGATGCACTATGAGGGGCCAAACTTCAGCTCCAGCCCATTCACACTTTGATCAAAAATTGGCAAGATTTAATGGAAAAACAATTATTTCTCTCAGAGCATGTTTTCTTTACATGCAGGGTTTTTTTTTTTTTTTTCCCCTGATTTCCTTCAGCTCCCTCCTCAGAAATGAGGTAAGAGCCATGGTCCTGTCTGTCCAGCCTGTTTGTGTGGGACACAGTCCAGAGCAGGGCCTGTCTCTCACTGGGGGTGGTTCACAGGGCTCAGCATGGCTCTGGCTGCACTCTCACAGCAGCAGCAGCAGCATTCCCTCAGGCAGCTCCTGGATTAAATACAGGAATAAACTCTACAGGTGCCTCCAAAACTCACAAATACATTTGCACAAAAAAGACACACACAGTGCACAAAGTGATAATAAATTAAATTATAAAAAGGAATAATGAAAGGATAATTAAAAGGGAATAATGAAAGGATAATCAAAAGGAATCCCTGGCTGTGGGATAACAGTCCCACTGCAAATGGGATGGGTATGCTGCTTGTGATCCCATCTGATCAGAATAACTAAATAGAGGTGGCAGAGCACGGAATCAGGGTCTGTGTTCCACAGAGGAGCCCTTGGCAGAATGTCACAGTCACTGTGCACTCCAGGCATTTCCAGGCTTTTCTCTGAGCTGGGGTGGCAGACAGCAGGACACTGTGCTAATGAGAAAATTACCCCCAGATCTGGCCTGCTGCTTCCAGCAAGAAGACAACCCAGAGCAAAGGGGCTTTTGGCAGACACAGAAACGCTGGAGGGTGGCTGCTGTGTGGTCTCTGCTTTTCTAACACCAGGGGCTCCCCAGTAAACACTTCCCAGATAAAACCAAGTTGGTCTCCATGGGGTGGCTGGCTGCTGGGAGGTTCCCGTGCCCCCAGGGCAGCGGGGATGTCCCTTTTGTGGGTGTGGGGAGGATGAACGCCTCCTGCAGCGATGCCACGAGTTCCTCCTTTCCTCTCTCCCTGCCGGGTGTGGGGTCAGGCCCCTCCAGGCTCTGCTTGTGCCTGGGCTGTGCTGAGGGGGTGGACAGCAGTCGCTGTGTCCCTTCCCTTTCCTGGAGCTGTCCTGCCTTGCAGGGACCAGGAGCTGGGCTGTGCCCCTCTGCTGTCCAGGGAGAGCCAGGGCAGCCCCCTCGGGCTGTTCTCAGTCTCTCAGCAATGTCTGAGCCCCACCAAACCCCGAGGAGCCCTGCCAGCTGTGAGGGCCGGGCTGGGCCGGGATGCTCCGGGTGGGTGAAGGAGGGCTGGGATGCCGCTCGGGCAGACAGCGTCCCGGGATGGGGCTGGGTGGACACCGAGAGCAGGGATGAATTTCCCAGGCTGACTCTAGGGGTCATCAGCCCTCAGCTTTTACAAGCAGGGCTTGTCAGCTCCCTTTCTGCAGCCCTCTGTCCCCACGGGCCACCGAGCACCCGGACAGACGGTGGATAAACAAACGCCGGGTTTTGCTGAAGGACACAAGCCCAAATCCAGTGCTCCCAGGCAGGAAGGGTTTCCCCCACAGCTGCACGATGCAGGCTGGGGCAGCAGGAAAGCACACAGGACTTGTGCTCAGGGGACAGAAAGCAGCTCTGAGAGGAGGCCTGGGAGCAGAGCCTGTCTCTGGGTGCTGGTGACCCCGTCCTGGGAGCTGGGAGGGGTGGGTGGTCATGTGCAAGCCTTCCTCAGCCGGGTCAGAATCACAGAATCCTGGAATCACTGAGGTTGGAAAGGACCTCCAGGATCATCCAGCCCCATCCCCACCTTGTCCCCAGCTCCGAGCACTGAGTGCCACCTCCAGGAATTCCTTGGGCATCTCCAGAGATGGGCACTCCAAACCTCCCTGGGCAGCCCCTTGCAGTGCCTGACCACCCTTTCAGGGAAGAAATTCTTCCTGATACCCAACCTGACCCTCCCTGGCACAGGCTGAAGCCACAGTGGAGCTGACAATTGATTCTGTCCCCACAGCTGGTGCTCCAGCAGGAGATGGGGGAGTGCTGAGAGCATCAGCACTGACCCATGGGGCCCTCTGCCCCCTCCCAGCTCAGCTCCAGGGGCACAGCACGAGGTGCACACACTTGCAGTTTGAGCTAGCAGGGTCATAATCCCAATCCAAAGAAAATTATGCCCTTTGGAGATTGGATTTTGTCTCTAATCAGGATGAAAACAACAAGTTTTCAACTGGCTAGTCTCGGGTAATTTGAAAAATGGCACTAGAGCCAACTGAAGTAATTCAGTTTAAATTTTTTTTTGTTGTTTTACTTCTTATTTTTATGAGGTATACTGGAATAATAAAGTCAGTAGGATACAGAAACAAAAAGTCAAAACAAAAAATCAGGGCATTTCACCAGCTAATGCAAAAGCCAAATATCTTGACATCAGCAGAATGTTTCACTTCAATGTTTTTTCTAAACAGATTTAGACTATGGAAGGTTTCCATTGAGATGAATTGGCAGAAAGGTGTGACCAGCATTCCTGGCAGGGCACAGAGGAATGGGGCACAACCCCCCTCGGGGCCCACAGGGGCCCCCCCTGCCTTCTCCAGGATGTTCCTCAGACCGAACACCTGGAAATCCCTGTGTGCTGTGCTGGGGCTGAACTTGAGCTCTCCTGCAGCTCCCCTGCAGCTCTCTGCCTGGCACTGGGGACAGCGTGCTGGCTATGGAGCCACCAAAGCATCAACACCTGCAGCAGGATCACCCAGAGCTGGAGCACCACCTCAGGAGCTGTTCTCCTGATGTCTGCAGGCCCTGCTGTCATGAGGCCATGGGCTTTGCTCCCTGCCAAACCAGTGCTCCCAGTCTGAGCTGGGCCCAAGGCCGGATGGGCTCCCAGGACAGGCTCTGGGCTCAGCCTGAATGGAGACTGGTGGGTTTAGGTGCCCCTGTTGGGTGGCAGCCTCTGTTCTGCCTGAGTGACAAGCAGCCAGCACCCCCAGCAGGGGCAGAGTCCCCAGACTTCACACAAAGCATTGGAGAAGGTCAGAGCTCCCATGTCCATCCTCCAAGGAGGAGGCAGCTGTGTCCCCTGGGGCACAGACACGTGGCCTTGGCCTTCTGCAGGCTCCTGGTGTCTCAGCAAGGGGACCAGGGCTGAGACCCTGAGACTCCCAGGCACTGGGAGAGCCCTGGCCATCCCTGGGAGGGTGTCCATGTTCCTCAAGCCATGGAGATCCTTCTGTGGGCATGGAGCACCTCTCCTGTGAGGAAAGGCTGGCAGAGTTGGGAATGTTCAGCCTGGAGAAGTTTCAGGGTGGCCTAATTGTGGCCTCCCAGTGCCTGAAAGGGCTACAAGAAATATGGGGAGACATGACTGACAAGGGATGGAGTGACAGGACACAGGGAATGGCTTCCCACTGACAGAAGGAAGGGTTAGGTGGGATGTTAGGAAGAAATCCTTCCCTGGCAGGGTGGGCAGGCCCTGGCACAGGGTGCCCAGAGCAGCTGTGGCTGCCTCTGGATCCCTGGCAATGCCCAAGGCCAGGTTGGACAGGGCTTGGAGCAACCTGGGACAGTGGGAGGGGTCCCTGCCATGGCAGGGGTGGCACTGGAGGGCTTTAAGGTCCCTTCCAACCCAACCCAGGTGACCCCAACCACTGGGACTGGCTGCAGTGCCAGCCCCCCTGGGCTCAGCTGAGCTCCAGGCTGGAAACAGCAGCGCCAGGAAGGATGAGCCTCCCCACAGGGTCAGGAGCTGCTGCAAGGCCGTGGCATTGCTCGTTGCCAACGTCACACGAGGAGCTGAGGTCTCTGAGCGCCACCTCGGCTGCCAAGCCAGCAGCAGCCTGCCCTGGCCGCAGTGCTGGGCAGCAACAGCCTCACCATTCCAACAAAACCTCTGAAAGCATCAGAAAATGTTCCCACCCCACACCAGCATCAACCCAAAAACTCGACAAATTTCCACGAAAAACCCAAGCCGTTCCCAAATGGATTGCCATGGCACAAGACCAGCTGGGGTGTGGGAAGGAGGACCAAGGTCTTCTCCAGTGCTGGCAGAGGGGGGACTCGGCTGGAAGTGTCCCAGACCCCAGCTGAGCTCCAGAGCAGTGTGTTTGTACGGCCTGTCCCACTGCAACTTTCCACAGCATAAATAAAGGAATAATCACTTGAACTCGAGCCCAGGTCAGTACCTTAACGAGCAGACTGCAATCCAACTTTCCCTTTGGCTTAATGAATATTAATTAAGCAGACACAATTGAGCAGCCCCAGCAGGACAGGGAAGACACGTGCTAGTCCTGGGGTGTACCCAGTGCTGAGCTCCCCTGGCTCACAGGGGCTGGATTTGGGTCTCTGCTTGCTGTCCCCTCCCAGCTGTGACCCCAGCAGTAGGTGATGGGCCACTGCAGGGTGGTCTGCCCCTGCCTCCAGGAGACAATCCCTCCCCAGCACCCCTGACCTGCTCAGATAAGGCTTTAACTCAAACTGGTGCATTCCTGGGTGACATTTTCCTCCTGATTAACCAACGAGTTCATTTTTTTCCTCCAATGAAACTCCATTGTGATGGAAAATTCTGGTGCAGAGGTGAAGCTGCTGCTCGCCCCAATGCCGTGGCTGTTGGCTGCTGCTCTGCTGAATCCCCAGGCTGGGTGGGCACAACAGCTTTTCCTGGCTTTGGCACACGTGGACAGACAGGTCTTTATCTCCTGCATCAGCCAGGCTGATTCCAGGAGAGTCAGCCATTGTTCTGCTGTGAAGCAGGCAGGTGAATTCATGTGGGGGACGTGGCCCAGGGCAGGGGAAGTGATTTCCTGTGGTCGTTGCCCCTGCAGCCTGGCAGTGCCCTGGCACAGCTGGGAGCAGAAGGATGTGCTCAGGCACGACCCCATCCGAGGATGGGACAGGGTTTGGGGAGCAGGGATGGGCTGCTGCTCTCACGCTGGGGAGAGCTCAGCCTCCCAGGAGCACCCATGCCAAGAGTGCATGATGCTCTCCAGATGCTCCCTCTTCTGCTCACAAAGGCAGAGATTGACACAATAAACAAACAATTTGTAAAATTCTTTAGTGAGGGCAAAAAACCCCACATTAACTGGAAACATCGATACCCCCTGAAAGAGTGCAGGAGGGGGGAGCATTCCCAGGACCTGATGTTATAGCAGAGGGTATAGAAATGGAAACATGCACAGGACTGCATCTTCAGGCAGGACAATCCACCGGAGAATTGCAAGTTGCCAGTCCCCAGTCAGTCCCCAGCCAGTGTTTTCCCTTGTTCAGCAGAGGGGAGAGCCGTGTGTCTGCACGTGGCTGGGAGCTGGGGGTCTGTGCAGGGGGGCACTGACACCCTCCTCACCACCACCCCACCCTGCTGGGCTGGGCTTCTCCTCACAGCCCCCTCCCCTGCCCCAGGCAGCACCAGGGGGTGTGGGCGCTGCCACCACCTCGTGAGAAGGTTCTGGTCACCCACTTTGGTCTTAGCTGACTTTGTTTAAAGCCCTGTGTGCCACAGATCTGTGAGTATGAGAGAAGCTTCTCTAAAACTCTGTTAGTTTCTTGGTTTCTGAATTTTAAAGAATGGCTCAAAATCACACCTGTAAGGGCTCCTTTGGGAGATCTGCCCCATGACACCATCATGCCTCCAGACTGGGTCTGCCTCCAGCAAACCCTCACTCCCGGCAGCGTTTTCCAGCTCATGAACTCCCTGAAATGAAGGGTTAATCAAGGAGCACAGTCCAGCTCTTCAGGGGAGAATCTGACCCAGGCCCCCCAGACCCACAGCAGCAGGTTTTGGGTGTTTGTATCATAAAAATGTGACTGCTGGTTCATGGTTCATCTGCCCCAAGGACTGTCCAAGGCCAGCATGACCAGGGTGACCCGTTTGTGCCAGCCCAGCCTCAGCCCTGGGCTCCATCTCCTGGCACTCATGGGCTGTGATGCCCACCCAACACTCTGTTTGAGCCCTGAGCTTGGTGCCACCAGGGTTTTTTTCTCCCTTATTTCTCTCCTCTTCCTGGTTTGATGCCTGGAAAACACCTTCTACACTTTCCTGTTCATGCCTAGATTGTCCTGTGGCAGGCACGTCCTGCAGTTCCAGTGTCCCCACCCAGGGTTTATCCCCTCACAGCTGGAGTGTCCAAGTCCCAACCGGAGTGACAGACTCTTCCTCCCTCACCTCCTGGGAGGTGATGTTCCTCTTGAGCTTCCACTGCACTTTTTGGCCTTTATTCACATTTTTACTCAGCTCAGATTTCTCCAGCACAATCCCTCTTTTGGTGGCAAAACCATGACTTAAAGTCATTTCAAAGCATAAGATCTCAATGCTTCCTTGAGGAACCCCACCAATTATTTCTCTAAAAAACCAAACTCCTCTTTTCAGCACCATGGCCTCCTTGCCTCTTCTAGCCAGACCCATTAACTACTGCCCTGTCCTGGCTCTCTTCAGCAGAGTCAGGAGAAGATGCAGATTCCAGGCCTCACTCAGCTCCTGCCCAATGCAAGCCTCTGGTGTGAGGCATCTCCTGTCACTGCAGTGACCAGTGAGCCAGAACCCCATAACTGTCCCCAGGGCCACCTTTCTCCAAGCACCCAGTGTTGGGACAGAGGTGGAGGAGCCCCCTGGAGAGCCCCTGTCCCTGTGCTGGGACGGATGACAGTGCCCTGGCTGCAGCACAGGGCTGAGCTGCAGCTAAGCACAGCCTCCAGCTCAGAGCCAGGGCTGCAGAGAGCCTCAGTGCGAGTGTGGCCCGCCCAGGAACAGCTCCAGGGATGATTCAGAACCAGGATCCTGCCCCCCCAGAGCCCCAGTTTTCACACGACTTAGGTGGGCTGCTCCTGCGAGGCACAGCCAGCAGCTGCTCCGCTGCTCCTATCAGATAAAGCACCGAGGTCTCATGTCAGGGACTCTCCAACAAGCAAAACACAGAGAGGGAAAGGGGAGAAAGGCTTTGGGTTTGCTGCAAATTCCAACGGGCTTCGCAGAGGCAGGAAAGTCTTCCCTGGAGTTATTTCTGTCTTTCCGTTCATCGCGAGGGGGGAAATGGCATTGTCATTCCTAACCCAGATTTCACTGTGCTGTTGCCTCTCTCTGATTTACCATCCTCAAATCCCTGTGGAAGTGCCTTAGCTGGTCTGGGCCAACTTTTACTTTGGCAGTTCAGGAGGAAAAATCACAAATGTCTGTGAAAGTCACCAAAATATTCCCTAAGTTTTCATCACTTGAATGAATAAAAAGAATAAAAAGCAGAGCAGAGGAGGGGGAGGGCTGGGTAGGGTGCGGAGAGCAAACAAGCATCGTTTAGAAAAGCATGCTGTTATTCCTGGAAGTTGGTTTGTGGAAAGACAATTTACAACGCCTGTGAAAAGTTTGGCTATTCATCCCTCTCCCATTTGGGGCTGGTAACCACAAGGGCAGGCTCCCCTTTGCCATGCAATTACATAGCGTGATCTCCAAACCCAAACAGCTTCAGCCAGCCCCAAGTGCAGCTTTCCAGCTCTGCTCCTGGGGTGGATGAGTGCATTGCACACAACAGGCAAAACTCAGCGCTCTAAGTGAGGCCACTACAGAAAATCACATTTCACTTTTGTTCGCCCTTCCCCCTTTTTTTTTGCAAAAGGAATATATTTTGTAGTTTGTTTGCAGTTTGATTTCTACAAACCCAAAAGGAATTCCTGCTGGTGATGCTGAGATTTGAAGGGGGAAGGGTGAGTCAGAGAGCAACCAGTGAGAAATAGATCTGAAGGTCTCAAAAGAAGGCAGTTTGAAAACTACAAAAAAAAAAAAATATTGGGGAGACATGGAAAAATCCTACTGATTGTTGTAGGATTGTTGTTCCTTCTCAGCACAGAACTGCCTTTCCTGTGCCCCAAGGCAGGCAGGAGGGTTTGGGTGATGTCCAGACCTCTGTGCTGGAAGCCTCAGCACTGACACAGGGGCTCCCTCTGGCTCTGTCCCACCTCCAGCCAAGTGACAGACAGTGCTGACCAGACCTGGTCCCTCCCCTAAAAATCCCTCTGGCCTGGCATCCCCAGCCAGCACGGAGAAGCAGACAGGTAATTTCATTCTCCAGACCTCAGGGCTGTCACCCCCTTCCCATGGCTCCATCCTGGTCCCTCTCCTGAAGCCTGAGAGGAGATTTCAGAGATCTCCAGCTGCCTGGGTGTCCTGTTCACCTGTAGCTGCTATCACAGCAACCACTTCACCTGGATCTGGATGCAAAGGCCTCATTTCCTCCAGAATAATCCAGAGGGAAATGCCTTTGGCTGCCTTCTCTGGGCATGAAGTGCAGTGGGGCTGCTCTGGGGCAGCAGAGCAAGGAATTTGGCTGTGCCTCCTCACACAGCCTGGTGGTCTGTGAAACAATTCTGAAGAGTTTGGGCTCTAATGTGTTTGCTTTTCCCATCCTCTGTGTCCCTTTGCTGTTCACTGGAGGAGGAGAAATCTACCTGGAGAACCTTCCTTTGCTGGTTCTGATGCCTCAGGTTTCAGCTTTTCTATTTTTCACATTCTGTGCTGCTTTAGTGTGGGGGTCTGGACTTCATATTAGGGGATGGTGAGCTCTCTGCACAGAGCAGGGAGACAAAACAATTCCTTCTTTAGCTGGGGACCAAGGACAAATGATCCAAATCTCAGCCCAAGAGCACAAACACCGTGGGCTGAAGAGAGAAAAACAAGCAGGATGGGAGTGCATGAGCTAAAGCTGGAATTAACAATGAACTCCAATCTGCAAATGGAGCAGAACTGGTCACAGTGCCAGAGCCCGTGCCCAGCCGTGCATTTTGTGCCCATTTTGGTTCATCTTGGGTGCAGCCCTGGCTGGGCTCTGGTGCTGCCCAAGGTGGATCCATGGAGGCGATCCTTTGAATAAATCCTGCTTTATTCTTTAGCTCTGTCCAGCCCCTGCTCCAGGCCAGCCTTCCCAAGGCATCAGTTCCACAGCACAGAGACACCAGCCCTGCTCCTGCCTTCCCCTGGGGATGAGGGGAGATGGTTTTGTGGGGAGGGGGCTGCCCTGGGGCTCTGCAGGGCATCAGGGACCCTGGCAGTGGGAGTGGACACGGTGGGCAGGGGACATGTCCCGGCACAATGTTTGCTAAATCAAGAGCATTTTCAAATAAATGCCAGAACATGCATGTTCTGAACTTGGGCTCATGCTATTTAGGGACTCAGCAAAGCAAATAAAATGCCTATTACAAAATAACTATTTAGAGCAAATGCTGCAGAAAGATCTAGAGAGAACTGTGTGTTTTAGCATGGTCTGTTTACAGTGCATCACTGCTGGGCTGGGGAGAGCTGTGCTGTAACCCAGCAAAAATGCATCTGCATTCCTCCCCTGCAAAAATACTCGTGCACAGACATCACAGCAGCATCACAGCTATTTTCCTTTCTTCCTGCCTTTTTGTTGTGCTGTTGTTGTTTTGGTTCTGTTTGCTTTTTGGTGCTTTCCCAGCTTCTAGAATTGACCTAATATATCCTTGGCCCAGGCTGTGCTGTCAGTCAGACCCCTGGTGCTGCTCGAGTGCTGCAGGCTCGTGGCTGTGCTGGAGCCTGGGGACACTGGCACAGGGGCTGGGTGCCACTGAACTCTGCATTTGGGGCTCTGTTCTAATGAGAGGGGTGGAGACAAACACTTGCCAGCAGGTGTAAGCTCAGGGAGCCAGCCAGATGTGGAAAAACCTCTACAGGAGAGTTTTGCCAGGCTGGGTAAAGCAGGTGCTGACAGTGGCAGGGGAAGCTTTGCCAGAATGACCTGGCTGAGCGGATTTNGGGGGCTGCCCTGGGGCTCTGCAGGGCATCAGGGACCCTGGCAGTGGGAGTGGACACGGTGGGCAGGGGACATGTCCCGGCACAATGTTTGCTAAATCAAGAGCATTTTCAAATAAATGCCAGAACATGCATGTTCTGAACTTGGGCTCATGCTATTTAGGGACTCAGCAAAGCAAATAAAATGCCTATTACAAAATAACTATTTAGAGCAAATGCTGCAGAAAGATCTAGAGAGAACTGTGTGTTTTAGCATGGTCTGTTTACAGTGCATCACTGCTGGGCTGGGGAGAGCTGTGCTGTAACCCAGCAAAAATGCATCTGCATTCCTCCCCTGCAAAAATACTCGTGCACAGACATCACAGCAGCATCACAGCTATTTTCCTTTCTTCCTGCCTTTTTGTTGTGCTGTTGTTGTTTTGGTTCTGTTTGCTTTTTGGTGCTTTCCCAGCTTCTAGAATTGACCTAATATATCCTTGGCCCAGGCTGTGCTGTCAGTCAGACCCCTGGTGCTGCTCGAGTGCTGCGGGCTCGTGGCTGTGCTGGAGCCTGGGGACACTGGCACAGGGGCTGGGTGCCACTGAACTCTGCATTTGGGGCTCTGTTCTAATGAGAGGGGTGGAGACAAACACTTGCCAGCAGGTGTAAGCTCAGGGAGCCAGCCAGATGTGGAAAAACCTCTACAGGAGAGTTTTGCCAGGCTGGGTAAAGCAGGTGCTGACAGTGGCAGGGGAAGCTTTGCCAGAATGACCTGGCTGAGGGGAAGCTTTGCCAGAATGACCTGGCTGAGCTGATTTTCCAAGCACAGGTGGCTCCATCTCCATCTCCATGGACAGATAGGCAGATAGACAGCTGACTCCTGATTTCAGCCAGCCTGGTAGCCTGGAGAATCAAAGGCTTCTACTGCTGTTTTCTGTCCTGGTGGGATTGAGGAGCAAAGGCAGCAGAGTGCTGAGGTTCCTGCCCCCTCCCCAGCAGCCAGCAGGGACACCTGAGCTCCGTGTGCCTCCCTCCTGCCAAACCCTGCATGCCCTGGCTGTGCCAGCCCTGCCACAGGGCACAGCCACTGCTCCCAGTCCCTCTCCCTGCCTGGGCCCCGGGCTGGGTGGCCGTGCCTGTGAACAGAAGCTCTCAGGGAGTGCAGCTGCCTCATCCCCACTTCTCACTCCTCCTGCCTCTGCATCCCTTTAACATCCAGACTACTTTTTTTCCCTTCCCATTTGCTGGTTTATTGCTCTCCAACCCGCTCTGGGTGAGCAGAGCACTTCTGGGACCGATTATTTACTAGAAGGTATTTGGTACATTGCTTTAATAATGAGAACAATTTTTTTTTTCAAAGCCTTACAAATATGTTTAAAATCTAAATACAATGAGGCAATGCAACATCATTTAATAGTTCCAATAATATGCCAAGCCTGAGAATGACAAAAGCTGCCAGCAGGGTGCTACAAAGCAGGGTTCAGAACCCCACTGCTTCCCAGCTAAGCAGAAACAGATTTCCAGCAGTAAGACATTTGTTAACCATTTTGGAGGCTGCAGGATGGGGCGTGGAACAAGCCCGGCCTCCTCTGTGTCACTGCCTTGCAAAATCCTTGGCACAGGCACGCACCAGCGTCCTTGGAATTAAGGCCCTTGTGAAGACTTAAAGGCTTAGTGGACTAATATACTTAAGATGGATTTTTCCAAATATTATTCTAAGTCATTGAGAAACACGGTGTCGTGGCGCTGGTGTGAATGAGCGGAGCTGCAGGAGCCGGCCCCGCTCCCTCAGGGCTGGGCAGGCCCGAGGAGAGGAGGCACCCAGCCCTGGGAGGCTGGGAAATCACAGAACGGTCATGGAATCACAGAATGCTCGTGGAATCACAGAATGGTCATGGGATCACAGAACGGTCATGGAATCACAGAACGGTCATGGAATCACAGAATGCTCGTGGAATCACAGAACGGTCATGGAATCACAGAATGGTCATGGGATCACAGAATGCTCATGGAATCACAGAATGCTCGTGGAATCACAGAATGGGCTGGCTTGGAAGGGACTTCAAAGCTCATCTCATTCCAGCCCTCCCCGCCATGGCAGGGACACCTTCCACTGTCCCAGGCTGCTCCAGGGCCTGTCCAGCCTGGCCTTGGGCACTGCCAGGGATCCAGGGGTAAAAGGTCACAGTGAGTGTGGCATGTGCCAGTCCCTGGGGCTGCAGGGTGCCTCCAGCTCAGTGCCATGGTCACTCCCAGCTCCAGAGGTGCAGGGACACAGGTGCTGTCCCAGCAGGGCACCCAGGAGTGGGGCTCACTTGCACCCACAGGTGAAAATCACTGCTGAGCACTTCAGAGAGAGTCAGAGAGGTGTGGGGTTGGAAGGGACCTCAAAGCCCACCCAGTGCCACCTCCTGCCATGGCAGGGACACCTCCCACTGTCCCAGGCTGCTCCAAACCTCATCCAGCCTGGCCTTGGGCACCGCCAGGGATCCAGGGGCAGCCACAGCTGCTCTGGGAAACCAGGTCCTCCCCACCCTCACAGGGTAGAATTTCTTCTCAATATCCCATCAATTCCTTCCCAGTATCCCTTCTCAGTCAGTTTGACTCTTTCTGTCCCTGGGGAAGGGGCTGCAGCTCCCCCTCCAGCAGAGGGTCCTGCAAGCAGAGGTGTCAGAGTGTCCCGGAGCTGTGGGGATGCTCCCCCAGGACACACAGACACCTCAGCTGTGCCACACCTTGGCTGGTCACACCTTGGCTCAGGGAGGTGACACAGCCTGGGCTGGGCTCCTCCTCATCAGCTCTGGGAGGGATCTGAGGTATGGGGAGCACCAGCCCAGCTCCTCTGTACCCCATCCCTCCTGCTCCTGCCACACAGCCCCGTCCTGCTCCCACCACAGCAGAGCTGGGGCCAGCAGAGCCCCTCAAAGGCTGCAGAGCTGCTCCAAGCTGGGTCCTGAGCCTTATTTCCCAGAGGAAAAAGGATGAGGAAATCCAGTTGGAGAGCAGAGTAAGGATGGAGCCTGCAGCCATCAAAGGCAGCCACATCCCAGGGCTGGCCTTGCACACACCAAATAAACTGTTAATGGGAAAAGTGATCATATTCATTACAGGAAAACAAGCTTATGGTTATTGCAGAAATGACATCATAACCCCCCGTGCCAGCTTAAACAATATTTGGAGAATTCATTTGTTTTGTACTATTTAAAATGACAGTGTGGGAACCAATTTAAAGTGCACTTGTGAGAGTGAGAGTGTGTGTCCATGTGTGTGTGTTGATGCAGCCATGCTAACGTTTATTTAAATCTTTTTATTTATAAAATTGATCTTCCTACGCCAAAAATGGAATTTTTTCTGCTCTAAAACATCTCTTAATTGTGGAAAACTATTGTATATATTTACATTTTCCCTCACATTCACATCTGTGTGTTTATCACCAGGCACGTGCTCACTCAGTATTCATGGTGACAGCCAAAGGTGCTGCCACCTGTGAGGAATCCCCTGAAAAATGGCAAAAATGAGGAAGTGAACTGCAAAGCTGCATCACCACCCACACCAGACACCGAGCCTGGTACTCCTGCATCTGTCACCAGCCCAGAGCTGGCCCAGCACATTGTGCAGCACTGGGCTACCACAGCCAGAGGGGTGAGGAGCTCTGCTGGCACCCAGACTTTTGGTTCTCACCTCCCACATGGGATAGAGGTGCCCCCCTGCTTCTGCCACCCCTGGGCACCCCAGTTGGGCACCCCTGTCCCCTCAGAGTGAGCTGCCTTCCTTTCCCTCGAGGGAATTTGCAAGGAGTCCCTCCCTGCTGGTCTCTGATCCCCTGGCACATGGGCAGCCCGGGGGTTCTGCCTGCTCCAGCCCTTCCACACCACTGCCCATCCCAGGCATCCATCCAGCTGCTCCCGTGGGGCTGAGAGCCCCAGCAAGGATGGAGCAGCTTCAGAACCACAGAATTAAAGAATTACAGAATCACTGAATCAGAGAATTACAGAAACACAGAATCACAGAAACACAGAATCCCTGAACTGCAGAATTACAGAATCACAGAATTACATAATTACAGAAACGCAGAATTACAGAATCACTGAATTATGGAATTACAGAACCACAGAATCACAGAATCACAGAAACACAGAATCACAGAATTACAGAATCAGAGAGTCACAGAATCTCAGAATTACAGAATCACAGAATGAGCTAGGCTGAAAAAGACTTTTGAGACACCAAGTCCAACCTGACCTAACACCTCCTCATCAACTAAACCATGGCTCTGAGTGCCACCTCCAGGCTTTTTGTAACACATCCAGGGACAGTGACTCCAGCAGCTCCCTGGGCAGATGATTCCAGTGCCCAAAAGGCTCCCTGCAGACCCATTCCCAGGGCCAGGATCCCACCCTAACCCCACCCCTGTGCTGCAGAGGGGAAGTTTCAGCAGGGCCCCATGTCCCCAGCAGGCAGCACAGCAGGGTGACCTGAGGGACCCCCCCCCCACGTCGCAGGGGGATGCTGCAGAGTGCTTTTTGGCAAATTCCCTCTGCTTGGCTCTGAGGTGAAGGGCCAGAAGGCCTCCTGCCTTTCACCAGGGTGTACCTGTCCTCCCAGGCAGGGCAGAGCTGGTCTAGACTCCGAGGCCATAAATCTGCTGGCTGCTGCTCTGTGCAGCACTCCCACCATCGCTGGGACAGAGGGAGGCAACCCTGGCACGGCCTGATGGGGAGCTCAGTGTCCAAAACGGCTAATGAACAGACTGNTAACACATCCAGGGACAGTGACTCCAGCAGCTCCCTGGGCAGATGATTCCAGTGCCCAAAAGGCTCCCTGCAGACCCATTCCCAGGGCCAGGATCCCACCCTAACCCCACCCCTGTGCTGCAGAGGGGAAGTTTCAGCAGGGCCCCATGTCCCCAGCAGGCAGCACAGCAGGGTGACCTGAGGGACCCCCCCCCCCACGTCGCAGGGGGATGCTGCAGAGTGCTTTTTGGCAAATTCCCTCTGCTTGGCTCTGAGGTGAAGGGCCAAAAGGCCTCCTGCCTTTCACCAGGGTGAAAGGCCTCCTGCCTTTCACCTGTCCTCCCAGGCAGGGCAGAGCTGGTCTAGACTCCGAGGCCATAAATCTGCTGGCTGCTGCTCTGTGCAGCACTCCCACCATCGCTGGGACAGAGGGAGGCAACCCTGGCACGGCCTGATGGGGAGCTCAGTGTCCAAAACGGCTAATGAACAGACTGTCTGGGAACATTGGCAGGATCCTACAGGAATATATCCTCAAGCCTCCCTTCCTGGGCACCTGGGAAGCTTCAGTAGCACCTTGGGGCCTCGGGAGAAGGGCTCATGTGCATCCCTGATGATGGGGGCACTCTGTACTTTCCTGAAGTGTTCAGAGCACTCCTCTCTTGTTACTGGGGCAGTGAGGCCCAGCCCAGGCCGATTTCTTCCTCTGGATCTTGCCAGACTTTGAGTCACAGCCTGGTCTTGGCTCTTCCTTGTGCCACGGAGATCAAAGTGGGGTCAGGGTGGAGCCCAGTGCCCTGACACTGGGAGCTGCCACGGGACATGGAGCAAGGCACCTCTGAGAGCTCAGGACCTGCAGCCTGCTGGGTTCAGGACAACCCTGTCCCCTCCTGGTCCCCTCTCAGCACCTCCAGGGCAGCACCCAGCCTTGCCAGGCGAGCAGGGGCAAAGGGATGCGAGCAGGACTGAAACAAAGGGCTTGGATGGGGAGAGGAGGAGTCTGTGGAAAGCCCAAGACAAGCTGGGCTGGTCAGCCCTCTCTTTGGGGGGTGTCAGTGGTGGGAGAGCTGAGCCAAATTCCCCAAGAGCTCTGTGGAGCTCCAAACCCCATCCCCAGCCAAGCCCTGTGGGATCAGCATCCCCCAAGTGGCTCGGTGGGTAGCGGTCGCACACGCTGCAGCTGAACATTCTCCTGGCACAGGCAGGGCTGGAGCATTGAGTAACACTGAGTAAACTTTGTTTAAAGGAGACAGCTGTGCAACTGGAATGAGCCACAAATGAGTGAGATTCCCAGTGACGTGTCTGCAGCTCTGCTGGAGTCTCCCACCGCCCACGGCGCAGCGCTCCGAGGGCTCTGTCCCCCAGGAGCAGCGTGCAGCAGGGAGCTGCTGGGAATTTTGGCACCAGGGTTTAGCTCACGGGGCCTCCTCTGCTCAGCAAAGGCTTCAGGGTGACACCCGGTCACTGCCCTCTGTCCCTAAGGCTCCCTTGGGTGCTGCACCCATGCAGGAACCATCTCAGAGGGTGGGAGGTGGCACTGCCTGGAGCAGAAACTGCAGCCCACTGCAGGGGAGGGACAGCCACCCAGCCAGGGACAGGGTCCCTGAAGGTTTGAGCTTTAAACTTTAGGCTGAAGCTTTAAACACTGGTAGAAGGGACCTTCCTTTGAGATAGCCCTGAAAACAAGTTAAAAATCTTCCTTTGGGGTCGTTCTCCCACTTTTCAGATTTCAGAAAGTTCCAAGTCTTTGCCAGGGCTTGGAGGACATGCCTGGATGCTGCTCCCACCTCCAGCAGCTGGGAAGAGGTGACAGATCATCTGGGAGCTGGGGCACACCTGGATCCAGAGGGAAAGCTGAGCTCAGGAGCCTGGGCCTGCGTGAGCTCCATGCCCAAAGTGCTCCTGGATGAGATTCACCACTGAAACTCATGGCCAGTGCTTCTGGAGAAAAAGAGCAACCCCAGGTGTTCCCTGAGAGGGGCCTGGATGGACAAAATTCATTAAAAGTCACTTGTCAATTTTTCATAGCAAAGCCAGAGCAGGAGGAGGAGGATGGAAAAGGAGGGAGGGAGGGACACCTGCATTGTGCAAGGACATAGTGCAGCTGAAGGGACTGAGGAGCCTGGGGACTGACACCAGGACAAGCGACCTAAGAGATGCAAAACCCCTCTGTGATAGACAGAAGCCATGGAAAAACAAACTGCTTGTGGTAAGAGTGGCTGAGGAGAGGATGAGGCTGGAAAACGCCCAGCACATGGATCTTTGGAGCTCTGGGGGACTGTGGAGCAGCCAGGGGGATGGGGGGCTCTGACAGGAGCCCCAGCAGAGGAGCTGCTCTGCATCCTGGAGTTTCAGGAAGAGCAGGCTGAGGGTCAGTGCCCCTCAAGCTCAGAGGCTCCTGTCACCTCCTTGAGCTTCCAGGATGGAAGACAAGGGTTAATCAGCGCCTTGGGGAGAAGGGGAGCCTGGGGGAGCACAGCCTGCCTCTGGGTGTGTTTAAACGAGTTCAGCTCCAGAGATTCCTCAGGTTGTGGCTTATCTCTCAGGGCAGGGGATGGGGACTGGACCCAAAGCAGGGGCAGGGGGAGAATCAGGCTGCAGCCAGCGCCGGTGCCTGGGAAGGGGCGAGCGAGCGCCAAGGGAGCGGCGCCCGCCCCGGGTACCGTGCCCATTCCAGCCTATAAAAGGCTCTTTGCGTGTCAGAAACAGAATTGACTTCCACTCCTGACAGCTCCTAAGCTCCAATGGCTCCTAATAAACTCCATATCTTTATGCAAAGGAGTTGCTTCATATATACAAGATATGCAGAACGATGAGGCTCGGAGCCAGGCTGAACCTCCAGGACAAGGAGTGCCTTTGTGTGCTGGAGGTCTGCTTTGGGAAACATCTCCACTCTGATGGCAGGGAGCCTGGAAAAGGACAGCCTTTCCCCTGGGGCAGGGGTTTGCAGAGGGCAGGGTGAGTGCCCACTGCAGCAGCAGGTGGGCTGGGAATGGCTCGTTGCCTCCAGGGAAGCTCCAGATGGACATTGTGTGGCCAGAGCCCCTGCAGAGATCCTGAGAAGTGACCCGAGGAAATCTGCCCTCAGGGCACAGCCCAGGGCTCCTCGGGATCACCCAGCTCCAGGCAGTTTCTTCAGCCTGGAAGTCAAGATGTGAGTTTGCTCCTGACTGGAGACACCCTGGGAAGCCCTGGCTCGGCTCAGGGAGCGGCATTCCCTCTCCAGGGACATTCCTGCCGCGCTGTGCAGGGAGTACAGCTCCCCCTCAGTGCTCTGATCCCCATCCAGCCCTTCCTCCACTCCCACCTGCATTCACTCCACATGTTCCTCACCCTGTTCCCTCTGGCTGGCACCACCTGCAGCCCTGGAGCCACCTGCAGGTCAATTTTCAGCTGCTGGATGATGAATCTTCTCTGGTTGAGCCATGGGACCCAGCTTGGCTCCCTACAGCTGCCCTGCCTGCACCTCTCCAGGGGTTTTGATCCTCTGCAAGCATCAGCAGAAGGAACACCCCACTGCTGGCTCAGGGGAGCAGCACTGGCAGCCTGGCTGAGCAGCGACCCATGCACAGACACAGTCACAGCCCTGCTCTGCTTCAGGATCCCTGACAAAACCACAGCTCCCCACTCCTGCTCCTCTTCCTCCTGCACCCTGGCTGAGCAGTGACCCATGCACAGACACATTCACAGCCCTGCTCTACTTCAGGATCCCTGACAAAGCCACGGCTCCCCACTCCTGCTCCTCTTCCTCCTGCCAGGCTGAGCTGCCTTACCCTGGGGTTTATTGAGCTGCAGACACAGTTTCTCACTCCCCACGGTCCTAAAATTGCACACAGCAGCTGGCAGTGGACAGATCTGCTGGTGTGCAGTGCCACAGACCCTCTGCTCCTCCTCTCCTCTCCCAGGAGCTGCGGTCAGCCCGGCTGGCCGTGCCCCACCCTGCTGGGCTGGCCGTGCTCGGCGGGGCGGCTCCAGAGAGGGCAGCTGGGGCCAGCAGGAACCCGCTGGGGCTGAGATGTGCTTGCTGGCAGCCAGCAGACAAAATGTCCTCAAATCTGAAGTCCCCCAGGGAAAATAAATGCTCTCCATCTGCCGGGACGGCCGGGGTCTGCTGCGCCAACCCACACTGACCTCTGCTCATGGCCTTGTCCCAAGGTTTCTTGACACCAAAAGGCAACGAGCAGAACCCAGTGTGGAAGGATAAACACAGCCTGTGATACCCAATTTGGGCTGGGAAGGGCTGGGACACTTTGGGTGGATTTCACAAGGCTTTAGATAATTTATACTGGGGCACTGGGGTTAGGGCTCTGGGCACTGTCCCAGGCGCCAGGGTGAGCTGGCCCTGCTGCTGGCCCAGGCTGGGGGGTTACACAGCTCCTCTATCTGTCCCTCCCGAGCTGGGAAGGTGATCAGCAGGACAGGCCAAGGGTACCCTGGAGCTGCAGGGCCAGGTGTGAGCAGGGGAGCCACAGGAGAAGCAGGAGAGCCGACTCTGACATCCCAAAAATCAGACCTGGGAGCTGTTCCCCCACTGCTGGGGATGGGACAAGTAGCTCAGCCCCGTGTTTGGGCAAGGAGCTGATGCTCAACCACTGCTGCACCACAACTTATCAGGCTCTGGGGTCACTGTTGGCCTTGGTGGGTCCCCATCCCTCTCTCACCATGGTCATCCTTGGGCTGGCTCAGGCAGGCCAAGGGCAGCGCTGATGATCTCCCCATCTCACAGCACCACCTGTAAAATGCATTTTTTCTGAGCACCCCGAGAGACTTTCTTTTGCAAAGCCTTCCAGATAAACCCAACTTATTTAGCTGGTGAGATATAAACAGTTTATCAGCTCTGCGCATTTGCAGTGCAGCGGGATGGATGTTGTTCTTGGAATTCTGTTTGGTCATAATATTTAGAAGAGGGCTCTGATAGCAAAGATAAGCAGCTCGCCCACAGCAGATGGCTCGTGAGACACTCAGCGGAGCCAACATTCTGTGGGGAATGAATAAACTTGTAATGCAAGTTGTTTGTAAGTGGTTTTAGCTAAATGTCACATGTAAGACTGCACAGACATGCTCTGTCCAAGGTGTTTGAATTTATAGGAGCAAGGATTCAAAGGCAGGGGCCAAATTTGCTTTTAAACTTCCTTAAACAAATGTACAGAGGATAAAATACCTCTGGATTTGCTCTTGGAGCAGGGGTGTGAGCGAGAGGCGTGCAGAGACACGGCCCATCCCTCCCAGCAGGTCCTGGCCAAGGGGCTGTGCCTGCCACCGTGCCCAGCCTGGGCTGGGTGAGGCAGGGCACTGTGACCTCATGAGGTCCCCCTGGCCCACAGCCACGTCATGAATGGCCTCTGCTGTGGCTGGCTCATTCACCTTCCTGCAGGAGGGAAGCAGGGAAAGGCTCTCCTCGCAGGGAGCACCCAGGGAGCTGTTTCTTTATCCTCTCTGACTGGGAATGGGGCCTGGGGAAGCTCTGGGCATTCACACCCATCCAGAGCATCCCAAGCTGAGCTCCCCCGTGGCAGCCAGGGCAGAGCCTGGCCCTCACTGGGAGGTGCTTGGCAGAGGAGATGCTGAGAGCAGTGAGCTCCCAGAGGTGGCAAAACCATCCTCGCTCACAGGGCTCTGTGCTGTGCGTGCTCTGGGTGCTTCCAGTGCTGCAGGGCAGGGCCTGGGCTCTGTGAGGAGCCCTGGGATGAGCAGTCCCTGCTCTGCCAGCCCTCTCCTGGCAGCTCTCCGGGCTGCTCTGCCCATTTCACCTGCTCTGTCCCTCCCAGCACAGTGACACTGCAGGAGCCAACAAAGGGCACAACTCACCCCACTCCTCCTGGCCACTGGGAGCGATGGTGCTGTCCAGTGACTGCCCAGCCCACTGTGCCCCCAAAACAGAGCTTTCCACAGTGCCAGCCTGAGCACCTCAGTGTCCAGAGCCTCCCCCTCAGCACAGCCTTCCTCCCCTGCCTGGGCTGGGGCAGGGGCAGCCCCACACCTGCACCGAGCTGTGCTCACATCCCTGCTGCAGGGGCAGGGTCAGACCCGCCGAGCTCTGCAGCAGCACTGGTGTCCCACACCGAGCACGGTGTCCCAGAGCCACCACGCCCAGGAAAGCCCTCCCTGCCCCAGCCAGCTCCTCGTGAGGAGCCCCTGGCACACATGTCACACATCACTGCTCTGGTGTTGGAGTTCTGGATGTGGAGAGTTTGAGACTTTCTGTGCTGACAGGCTCTGAGCCCCAAGGGAGCACTGCATTTGACCTAGGGCCGTGGAGAAGGTTCCAAAATTGAATGATAACACTGGGATTGTGGGTGTAGAGTTTGATTAGAAGTGTGTAATATCACAGGGGGGAAAACTTGGAATTTTGGGTTTTAGAATATAGAACACAGTAATATATATATGAAGCAAGGTGGAGGTTTTAGGGCAGAGGCTGGTCCTTCTTCTTCCTTCTTCTTCAGCTTCTTCTTCCTTCTTCACGGGTTTGGGTGGTATTTTGTAATTGGACACAAAACTCCGCATTGCGGGACACGAGGGATTAGTTATTGGGTTAAAAGTGAAAATAATTTAGGTGTCATTTCTTAATTAGATTGTTTAGCCTTAAAAGACATTGTAACAAAAGATAGTTAGCCGTTTTGTGCCTTGTGAAATACTGCAGAACTCACTACCTGCGAGATTGTAACAGATAAGAAATAATAAATACCTGAGTCTGAGCACAAACTGTCCTCTCAAGTACCTTCAATCCCAATCTCAACAGAAGAAAAAAGAAACCAAAAACCAGCGCTCTGACACACTGAAAGGGCTCTTTTTGCTGCAGTCTAGGGGAAAAAGCACACAGAACAGGGTGCTGAAATGTATTTCTTCTGGTTTTGCTCTGAAGGCTCCTGCACAAGGAGCAAGGCAGGCACTGCTCCCTCCTGCAGAGCCCGTGCAGTGGGGTGGAAAATCAGCCAGCGCCAAGAGCAGGAGCTCAGCTCAGAGCCTCCTCTCACAAGGCACCTCAGCACCCAGAAGGGACTCCAGGACCGGCTACTCGGCATTCAGAGCATCCAAAAAAGGCAAGAGGCTGAAGCCAAGGAACATTTGTCTTGTCCTGTGGTGCACAAGTTAATGAACGTGGTGTTTCCATTCATCCAGCCTTCCCCTCCCAGGTACTAAAGAGCCACCAGGTCACCCTGCTCTGGGATGTCCTTGTGCCAGAGCTCCTTGGAAACTCTTTGTTTCCAGAGTCGCCCTCCTGCCCCAACAGAACAGTGTTGGGCTTCTCTAAGTGCATCTCATAATTGTCTGGATTTATGAGGCCCCCTCTGAAATGTTGAAGACAGCATTTAGAGTCCCTCAGTTCTTGTTCTGTTTAATCCATTCCCCTTTTCCCTGGGTTGTGATTCCAGCTCAGCATGTGAAGCTCTGCCCTTGCCAACAGGCTCTTTCATTTCCAAAATGAGGCAGTTCAACGTCTTTGTGATTCTGTCCCTTTCCCTCTTGTGGTCTCTCTTCACCTTTTTTACAAGTTGTAAAAATTGTTTCATTGGCAAGTTAGCTGCAGGCTGGGCACAGATCACCATGCACGGGGAGCAGTGGGGTTTAAATTCCTTTGGCCACCAAGAGTGACAGTCTGCTGGCCCTCAGGATGGGCCCTGTGTCCTGACACATTCAGAAAGCTTCACCTTCTCTGAGGCCTTCTCAGCAGCATCAGTCCTACCACCTTATCTCCACACCTGAAGGACAGATTCAGGCTGAAGGTCACAAATTTACTGATTTGGGTGAAAGGCTTGAACTTTGTCTTTACAGCCAGAGAAATACCAAAGGCAACAACTTGTGGGTACCCCAAGATTGGTTTTTCACCCTGAGGCTCCCAGGGAGCAGCTTCCCTTGGCACAGTCTGATGCTTGCATTCACTCAGGCTGTGGGTGATCCACGATCCTTCTCCAGAAAATGTTTAATTGCATTTATAACAGCAATTTAACTCAAGCAATGGGATTGATTCACCTCTGAGATGAGAATTGAAAAAGGATGCTCCTATAAATGATTCCTACTCGTGTTTGTTTTTTCTGCAGCGAGTCCTGCTGCTGCAGTCCCCCTCCCTAGAGCAGAGGGATCTGCCCACCCCTCTGTGGGCCTTCAGCCACACCAAACCCCTCCCCAGCTGCAGCAAACATGGGTGAGCAGAGGCACAGGATCTTTGAGACCTGGGAGTGAAGGTAGCTTCTGGGCTGGGTTCCTCCAGAGGACACTGCCCCAGGACCCCACGGTGACACTGGGTGAGACAGTCCCTGCACTCCAGGAGCAGGGCTGGTGACCTCAGAGCAGCAGAAGCAGCAGAAGCTGAAGCAGCAGAAGCAGAGCAGAGCTCAGCTGTCCCCTCCCCTGTCCCAGGAGGGTCCCTCCCCTCCCCAGTGGGGTCCTCCAGAGCCCTGCCAGCAGCTCTTGCTCTCCATTGAGAGGCAGCCATGGAACAATCCCTCTCTAATTGGCATTGTTTGCTAAAATTAAACCCCTACTCAATGAAACCCAGCCAGGAAGACACAGCTCCCCCAGGGCTTGGGCCCTCCCCGTCCCTCAGACCGCTGCCCTCGAGCTTGGCCACCATCCTGCTGTGGGAATGCCCGGGCTGCTGGTGGTGGCATGGGCAGGGACAGCCCCTCATTAGTGGGGTGAGCCCTTGGGGACCGTGACTGCAGGTCCCCCAGGTGCCCACATGTGGGACAGCTGTCCTGGCAGGAGGCTGGGAGCCCCCAGCACAGAGCAGCCCCTCCCTGCCCAAGGAGTGTCCCTGGGCTTTGGGTCCATCCAGGACATCCCATTCCCTCACATCCCCAACATAACCAGCACAGAGACACTTCTCTCCACACCAGGGCAGGAAGGCAGATAGCAAACTTTGCATGCTGAATTTTCTAAAACTAACTATAAATGGTAAAAAACTCAAAGTCTAGCTTTCTCTGGAGGTTTTCAAGCAAAATAACCCCAAGAACGGCAGCTTCGACTTTTATTCGGATGAGAAAACATTCTTTTATTTTGACATCATCTGTGTCCGTTTTTATCATAGGGATAGAGTGTCTTTTATCTGGACACAATGCATCAAGTTGCAGGGTGAGTCATAAAGTGGATCTATACAATTGAGCCAAGGTGCTGCTCTGGGGCGAGGGCTGGCAATGTCCAAATGTCCCGCTCGAGGTAGAAGGCAATAAAGAGCCATCTCTGCTCTCCAAAGAGGGGGTTTTAGGAGAAGTGTCACTTCAGAGACATCCCCATCAGCTGGGCATGGAGCTGAGCCCGTGAGTGAACCTTTCTCACACCTACTCAATCCAGCAGGGATGTGGGCTTGTCCCTGTGCCCTGGATTGCCTTACAGGCACTGGCAGAGGGCAGGTGTGGGAGCTGCTGTGGGGTGATGCTCTGTCAGGGCTCTGCAGGCTTTCCATCTGAGGCACACTCTGTGTTCAGTGTCAAACTCTCCAAAGCAGATTAACTCAGGGGCTGGAAGGCCCCTGGACACACTGCAGAGATGTGACAGGGATGTCAGAGAGCAGGAACCAGCCTCATCCCTTCCTGTGCTGCTTCACGGGCCAGAGCCACCCTCAGTGACAATTGTGCCCCACATTTTTTGGGCAGGAGAGGGACACATCACTTTGGCTGTGGAGCCCTGTCATGGAAAGCCTGTCTGACCTTCCTGTGGGCAGCAGGCAGTCACCTCCTCCTGCCCCTGGATGGGCTGCTGAGCCAGCTGAGGGTGAGGAGGAAGAGGGTCCCAAGACATTGTGGTGCTTTTTGTCCCTGGGCTCTCTGTGCCCATCCTTTGCCACCCTGCAGGGTCCACAGCGGCCCAGAGGCAGGAGCAGCTCACGCTGCTGCTTCAGGGGAAGTGTCCCCAGCACAAGCTGTGCTGTAACACCCCCAGAACTCTGGTACCAGGCACAGGAGTAAGAACAGAGTGCTGATCTGACCAGGTTGCTCTCCCCAGGGCAGGCAGAGACCTCAAACCTTCAGACCTTCAGATACCTCAAACCCACAAGCCCGTGGCTGCCTTTGCAAGGCTCAGGACCAGGAGAGGCAGCTTCCCAGAGCAGAGGAGGCTTCGTGCTGGGCACCAGCCACCCCTCCAAACATGCCAGGGGACAGTGGTGGGAAAAGCCCTCCTTCCTCTCCTGGCCAGCCAGACCTGTGCAGGAGGGCAGGTGGGCACTCCCCTGCCCTGGAGGTGACAGGAGGACCTTGCCTGAGGTCAGGTGGGTTGCCCACCCCTCTCTGGGCCTTCAGCCACACCAAACCCCTCCCCAGCTGCAGCAAACGTGGGTGAGCAGAGGCACAGGATCTTTGAGACCTGGGAGTGAAGGCAGCTGCAGCTTCTAGGCTGGGTTCCTCCAGAGGACACTGCCCCAGGACCCCAGGGTGGACCAGCCTGGAGGCTGAGAGCAGCCTGGGGGTGCTGCAGAGCTGACACTGTGTTCTCCACCCTCGTACCCACCCTGTGAAGATCCATCCTGCTTCCCTTCCCCTCCCAGACACCACCAGGAAAAGGCACCTCCTCAAGGGACAGCCGTTCTTCCTGGGATGGGAAATCTCAGCTCTGCTCTGCTCAAGTTTCCCTGCTCAGATCTTTCCAGACAAAGAGCTGTCCCAGGAGGAGGTGGAGGAGGATGAGGAGGAGGAGGGCAAAAGGTGCCCATTGTGGGAAGAGGGCACTTCAGCACCTTCCCCAAGCACTGACAGTTTTATCCTACAAGCCCAGGCCAGGAAGGGAAAAGATCTGCTCTTTGTCTCCACGTGCTGCTGTTTCCCTGGAGAACCCAACCATCAGTCACACAGCAGAGGAGCACAGGACAAAACAAAATTACTTGGTTTTAAGTTCAGCTGTACCTGGGCTGGGGGCTCCCAGGGCAGGAGCGGCTCAGCAATGGATAGTTAGGCTGGAAATGTGTTCTGATCCAACAGCTGGTTTGGGGACACCTCTCCAGAGATGGCAGGGAACTGAATGAGAGGAGGGTCACAGGGAGCCAGAGCTGTGGGTGCTCCCCAGGGAACCAGGGCTGGGTGAGCAGCAACATCTGCGCTGGCTGCAACCAGGAGCCACAGCCCAGCCCAGCTCAGCCCAGCCCAGCTCAGCCCAGCTCAGCTCAGCCCAGGGGAGAGATTCCCTCCTGTCAGGGACACTAAACCAGGCACCTCTTACACCCCTGGGGGACACAGTGTGACTCAGTTTTTACCCACTCCCTTCTCAGAGGGGTCTCCTGCTCCGCAGAGCCCTTGCCCACCCCCTCTCTCCACTCCTCCAAAGCTGTTGGATTAAGATTCAAAGGTGAAAGCACAGCAGGAAACGCTTTGATACCGAGATGGACCAGCCCAGGAATGTTACAGGATTTTTCCGTGGCTGTTTCTTCTCAAGCATGTACACAAGCAGCAGCAGCACTGGGTTATGCAACTTTGCCTCGGTGCCTTTAGCAGCTCCAGGCAGGGAGAATCGGGCGTTATTTAGAATACCCCTCCTTAAATCAAGCTGAGAAATGGGGACTGGCACGAGCAGCAGGACTTGCAAACGACCTCCATTCCAAATGTTCCCACTAATTAGCACAACAGAGCGTCTTTCCAAGAACAGGGGAAGCTCTGAGAGCCCGTGGCAGTGTAATAACTGCGGTCTGGTGGAAGCTGAGGGTGGGTGGCCAAGCCCTTGTGGATGCGGCCTGGCTTGGCTCACAGCACGGCCTGACCACGCGGCAGGGCTGGAAAACCACGCTGATAAACGCACCCTTCAGTAGCCTGGTACATCTGGATTTGCTTTCCCTGGGGAGGAGACTCCTCTTAGCCTTCCCAGAGATGGTCTCCTTCCACCCCTGTGCTCCAGGAGCACCCACTGCCACCAGCTGCTCCTCAGCACCTGCAGGACATGGTGGCACACGAGCTGCAGGACACCTCAGCCTGAGCTGGGGTAAAAGGGCACGGAGAGAAAGGCTCCTCACAGCTCCTTCCCACATAGCTGATGTTCAGATCCAGGCAGGAGTGTGTCCTTCAGCTTTGGAGGTCTCGGCTTTCCTGCCTGGCCCTCTCCCCAAGGCTGGGCTGTGGTAGGCAGGGGCCTACCTGGATCTCTGTGGTGTTGGGGCTCTGCCCAACCTGTGTGAGAGCCCAGAGATGTTTGTGAGCTCAGTGATCACCTCAGCTGGATGCCCTTTTCCAGCTGGGAGGGGAAGGAAGAGCTGAGTGCACCAAACCCCTGCCCTCTGGAAGCCCAGAGCGCCTGCAGGGCGTGCAGTCCCGGCATGGGGGCTTGGGGGAAGAGCTGTGCCCGCAGCACCCCTCACTCTGCTCAGCAGCACTGGCACCCCTCATCCTGGAAACCATCACCAGCATCCTGCAGAGCTCCTCAGGGAACGCTGCCCAGCTCCAGGAGCCCCAGCAGGAGTGCGGCCATGGCTCCCTGGGGATCCTGATGGGAGAGATGGCACAGGGCAAAGTTTACTGTGCCACTCCCAGGCAGACAAATCCTGCAGAGAGCAGGGGCAAGAGGTGGTCTGGAAAAATCAGGATGGAGGAGGAAGGAGAAGCAGCACAGTGGTGAGGGTGCTGTGAAGTCCCAGAGCGTTCTGCAGACACAGCACTGACCCTCTGCCAGGTGCTGGCCAGGAGCTTTGAGAGAGGTGGGATGGAAAAAGCATTTCAGGGAGGCTCAGGTGGCTTCTGCATCACCTCCCAGATGTGATGGCCCTTGAGAAGTCATCTCCTCTTCCCAACACGCCCTGTTCTGGGCCAGCCTGAGGGAGGAACAGAGAAAGCTGAAACCCCACTGAAATCGCAAGAGGTCCCTTGTGGTTCCTGGCTCGAGCTGATGAGGATCCATTTCAGCTGAATGCAGGATTATCTTGACAGCTTGAAAGCTATTCTTAACCACAGCTGGTGCCCAGCGCCCCCCACAGCTGGGGGAGGCACCGTAAATCAGCGCTCGGGGGACACGGGAAACCAAATAAGTGAGAGGAGATAAGAGCCCATAACAGAGGTGTGACACACTCTGACAGATGGCAACTCCAGCCCTCGGTGTTGCAGCCACATGAGTCAGAGGGAAAGGCAAAGATCTGCACTGATGGATGGTTCAGTGGGCTCGGCCTTGCTGCCACATCCCGCAGCACCTCACAATTCCTGCTGGAGTTAAGGGTGGATGGACAAGAGCTGTGGTGCCAGAACCAGAGACGCTTCTGGGGCCAGAGTCAGTTTATCCTGGACTGAGAAGAAACAGCAACTCCAAGAAATGAGGCAGAAGAGCTCCAGGCAGAGTTTTCCCCAAGTTATTATTCCAGGTTATTCCCAAATTACTATTCCAGGTTATTCCCAAATTATTATTCCAGGTTAGTCTCACATTACTGTTCCAGGTTATTCCCAAATTACTATTCCAGGTTATTCCCAAGACACCTTCTAGGCAGCAGTGGGAATCTCAGGGCAGGCTCCAAACCTTCCTGATGACCTGCACTACCCAAAGGAGGCAGACGTGCACCAGCTCAGTGGCAAACAAGTCCCTCATCCCATTCCTTGCTTCAGCCTGACTCTTGCTAACATGCAGATTTCCCATCCCTCAGGCAAAAGGAAAATGCAGCTGATAATGCAGGAGAAGCAATGGCCCTGCTCTTCAGGGACTGAGAGGCAGGAGAGGAGGAGAAAACAGACAAAACTCTGGCCCCTCACTGCATGGTTGATGCTGTCTTCCCTCCTCCCCCTCTGCTCAGCCACCAGGATTCCCTTCCCTTTCTGCCTCTGCTGCTCTGGGCACAAGAGGGGAGGGGGCAAGAAAAAGCCTGGTAAGAAAGCAGAGTAGATGCAGGATTCTGATGGAAAACTGACCAGGGTGTGGGGTTGGGGAGCAGCTGGAAACTTGGAATCCTCAGGGAACCACTGGAAACCCTGCAGAGAAACCCTCCCGTCCCTCAGGAATTAGGGATGTACCTTGTGTGGGGAGCCCAGATGAATCCAGGAAGAAACTGGCCCCTACCACGGGATCTATAAACCTACAGAACTCCCAGTGTGACATTTCTGGAGGTAAAAAAGTGTTTGAGTCCCCAGGGCTGCCCTTGCAATGGCCTGCAGGATTCGCCTGAGGGGTGTGGACACTAGATCAGGTTTGTATTTCCCTCACCTCACTGAAAGCAGCCCTGTCAGCCTCCCTGACAGCTGGAGACAGCTCTGATGGTCACTGGTGACAACAGCCAGGAGCTCCCAGCCTTGGCAGGGCCGGTCCTCCCTCAGGTCAGCTTTGGACCGGCCCTGCAAACCAGAAATGGCCTTTAAATGGGGAGTTTTGAAGGTGCCAACATCTCACTCCTCAGCTTCTCCTAATTTTTTGCCTTCTTGCCAGTCCTCTTGCTTTACAGACAGGACATATCACTTCTCCTAATTGCTCAAGGACTCCCTGGCCAGGACCTGGGTGAGGGTTTGGCCATTAATAACAGCCATGGCTCCGTATCTCAACCAGTGTCCATCTCCCTCCCTCACAGCTCCCTCCCTTTCAGGTGATTCTGCCAGAAAAGATTGGAGATCTGTGGCAAACTCCAAGGCTCTGGAGAGTCTTTGGCCTCCTCCCCTGATCCCCAGGCCCAACAGAGGGACTATTTGCTTGCTCAGTGCAAGTTTATCCTGGAAGCCTTCACTGATACTCAGCCACGTTCGTCACTTGAGTCTCTGCAGACCCTCTGCCAGTTCAGGTGGGGTTTCTCGCTTTGCCCTTTCTCCCCCAGCTCTCAGCTCTGCTCGGGCCAGCCCTGAGAGATGCCTGGCTCCAGGCCACACATCAAGGGCTGGTATCAGATCTGGAGCACAGAGTTTCTTTTTTACGGGGAGAAGTTTGGCAGCAGCGGGTCCACTCTAGCTGACTGCTGAAACCTCTCCTCCCGTCTGGTTTTCCCAGCCATCCATTGCACCAGGGTGCCAAACCAAGCCAGAGGCTCCTCCTGGGGACATTTCACTCCAGGCCATGGTCCTTGACCCCATGTGAGCAGAGCAGCCCTCCACATCCTGCCCATCCTACTGCAAACTCCAGGTCCTGCCCGTGCCCTTCTGCTCCTCGCTGGTGCTCAGGCTGTGTGGGAGCTGGAGATCAATGAAATTGGAATATTCACTCTTTTTTTTGGAAATGCAAGCTTGGTACTCATAGCTTCAGCAAGCTAGGTCAGCACACGGAGATGTCCTGCTGGAGGAACATTTCCTTCACCTTTCTTGTTTAATGTTCCAAGGGGATTTTTTTTTTTTTTTTTAATCAGTACAAAAATCAGACAAAAGCCACGCTGTGCTGCAGTACTGAAAGTACATCCCAATAATTCAGAGTAAAATACTGTCCAAGGCAGGAGTACTCACTCCCCAAACAGCCATTTGAGCAAAAGCAATTCCTGGTTAAACTCCTCGAAGACCTGGCCAGTGCTAAGGACACACAAGTTCCAAATGAGCCTGGTGGTGCCTTACACTCCTAACCAGGTGGCTGAGAAAGCATTTCAAGGATTAATGGCATCTTTCTGATCCTTTATCCACTGCCTGTGGCGGGGGGTTGGAGCTAGAGGGTCTTTAAGGTCCCTTCCAGCTCAGTCTGGAGGGGATGAATTCCCCTTGGAGTTTGTCTCCTCAGGGAGGGGTGTCCTGTCCACATGGCCCCAAAGGCTTGGACAAAAATACATTTTGGGTACCTGATAGAGATCATGGGAATCACTGTTTAGATGAAGCCATGGGTATACAATGGAACAATATGTATATTCATAACGGAGAATAATAATTCTCAGTTATTATGAGAATAATACCTTATTATTCTCAGTTATTATGAGAATGATAATTACTGAGAATAATAATTGTCTATAATAATAGAAATTATTGCTGAAACAATGTACAGTTCTATAATGATACAGTATAAATGTGTGCATTCTGAGTCAAATGGTGGGAGTCTGATGTGGGTCTGACACCCCGAGTCCCAGAGCTCTTCAATAAAAGCACCTGCATGTAATCCATCCGTGATGATGTGTTTCTGAGCCCTGGCACCCCCAGCAGGGCGTGCTGGCCCGCGGGAAGGGCTGGCCCAGCGAGCATCCTGCTGCTTTTGTCTCCCGAGGGGTCAGGCAGCCCCAGGAGCTGTCAGGAGATCCCCGTGCCAGCAGGCTCCCCGGGAGACACAGCACAACAAAAAGGGATTTCCACACGTGACAACAATGAAGTGTTCTTGTGTTTAGCAACAAGTTTGTGCTCTCCAGGCTGGCTGCCTTTTGGAAAAGCCCTTAAATCCATCGGTGCCATGCCTCCCTCCCCGGGGGTGACAATCTGCCTGTGCTCGGCTGCTGCCTGGGGGATGTTCTGGGGGATGTTCTGGGGACAGCTGCTCACGGCCCAGGGGACAGCAGACACTCCAGGCTGCACGAGAGGAAGGAGGGTGGGAATGCGAGCCCAGAGCTGCGGCTTCAGCTGCCTGATGGGGAGAGAATGGGAATGGGAGGAGGATGAGCTGCAGCAAGGCATGCCCTGGGCTCTGCCAAGCAGGCTCAGGGTGCAGGGGAGGTCTCAGGGCTGTCCCAGCAGGGCCAGGTGCAGCCTGGCACCCTGTCCCCCAGCCCCAGGGAGCTGTGTCACCAGAGGGCAGCTGCAGGGACAGGGTGGGGCTCCCTCCCTGCATCCACCCTGGGACACGCCCGAAAGCAGCACCGTGGGCTCGGTCCCATCCCATCCCATCCCGGGGGTGCTGCTGTCCCAGCAGTGCTGCCAGGAGCTGGGAGTGCCAGCCACACTCTGCTGACTTTCAAAGAAATTTGGGAGTGTTTCGTTTTCTTTCCCCTTCCAGCATGCCCACAGAGCTCCACAGACCTTCTGAAGGAGGAGCTGGCTGTGTCTGCTGTCCTTCAAATCGATCCCTACCGTTGGAAACATCTCAGGAAAGGAAAAATCCATCCTGATCTGGCAGGATTTAATCGAGAACTGGAAATTGCAGGTGTATTTGGCGATGTCTTGTGCAGCTGTGCATGGTTCCCACCTTCCAGGAAACACTCCCTGGGGAGCACTGGTGAGAGAGCCAGGCACCACCAGAAACTCATCCAGAACAAAAGCTCAACGCAACCCAAGAGCCATTCCAAATATTTGTTAAAAAAAAAAAATGTGAAAAGAAATTCCACACGAGGAATTTCAGTCTGAATCAAACTGTACACCATCATTTCTCACCATCCTTTTAAAGCTCTGTTGGTTTCCAGCTGAAAAATGCCACTGATAAACCACTCAAACAAAGCCACCTGGCCTTGGTCCTGACACTTGCATTCACTTGACTGATTTTCCCCCCAAAACCAGACCTTTTTCTGTACAAAGCAGCCATTTCAGTGAAATGGAAATTCCACCCTCTTGTTCAGCAGAAAAGCTCCTGGACTGAGAGGCAGAGGAGGAAGAGGAGGTTGAGGGTCAAACCCTGCAGCCCAGGAAGAGAGGGTCTCTCAGTGGTGCCCTGGCTGGATGGGGCAGGACCTCTGTTCCCCTGTCCCTGGGCTGCTGTCACCCTGGGGGAGGGCTGGCTGCTAGCAGAGGGTCCTGGGTGCTCCAAACATCTCTCCCATGGCATAGGGTGGGGTCATGGGCATCTCCCTCTCTGCCCAGGAAATGAAACCCACGACACACCGTGCTGCTGGCCATGGAGGAAGGCTGGGGGGGTCTCACAGCCCATTCCAAGGCACCCCCCATCCTCGTGCTGCCAGCTCCTGCTCTGCTCAGGCACTGCCCAAAGACAGAGGAGCTCAGGAAGTGTGGACAAAGCTCTCAGGCACCCAGTGGGACTCCTGTGGCTGTCCTGGGTAGGGTCAGAAGTTGGGCACGATGACTCTCGCGGGTCCCTCCCAGCCTGGGATGTTCTGCCATTCCGTGTTTCTGTGAAATGGAATGGTGCTGGTGGTGTTTGCACTCCTTCAGACAAGAGGCTGGGGAGGTCTGTGTGTGTCAGGGCAGCCCAGAGAATGAGGGATGAGCTCACGGGATCTGCCATGACATCACAGGGCACGGCACCCCTGCAGCCCGGTGGGGCACGTGGGCTGGAAATGTCTGGCCTGTACATGACAGAACCTTCCTGCACGGAACTGAAAACATTTATTCTGGAAGGCTCTGGATGCTCGTGGCTAAAGGCAATAAATAGGGATTTAATTTCATAGTTAATGCCCTGTCCAGGGTAAAATGCTCATTTTTAATATCGTTGCCTGCGATCTGACATTACCAACGAGATGTTGCAATGCAATCTCTGAGTCATTGCGCAGCAGATAATGGTATTTTCTTGAGTTCAATCTGGAGGAGTTGGCCCCATTTATCAAGCTCGAAAAAAAAAGATGCCAGAGAGTCTGCCAGAGAGTCTGTCTGGCCTGTGCTGAGCACGAGTTACGTGACCCAGGGCTGTGAGGAGAGGGGGAGAGAGGGAGCAGACCTGGGTGTCGCCTTGGGGGATCTCCTGGGAGCGTGTCTCACTCTCTCCTTCCTTAGGGTCAGCCAAGAGACTCCTGAGTTTGGGCTGTGAGGGGGTCAGGAGTGACCACGTCGCTCCAGCTCTGCCTTTGCTTTCAGGCTGCCCCAAGGGAGCTGCTGTCCCACAGCACGGCCAGGCCCAGCTGACATTTGGGGTCTGGGGAGTCCCTGGGACGTGGAGGAAGTGGCCAAGGTGAGAGGATCCCTCGAGGGTGTCCACCAGCAGGGCTGGGAGCCCCGTTGCTGCTGAGCCCAGGGCCTGTGGTGGGGACAGGAACATTGGTAGGGTGGCTGAGGAGGGAATGTCCATTGTGGACAGGTCAGGGAAATCTCCCAGGTTTACTGGGGCAGGGAAGCCATGAGGAACCATCCTCAGAGAAATCCTGCCCTCAGAAGTGTGTGTGCATCTTGTTGGTCCCTCAGGGGAGGAAGCAGAAGAAGAGGAGGGTGGGAGATGGAGGAGAAGCCTGCCTGGGCTGCCTTGGGCTCTGGGAGTGTTAAAGGAGCTTGAAAGATCTGCAGGAAACCGTGGAAGCGGTTTTACAGCGACTTCTGGGAGCCAGAGAGAAGTTTGAGAAGAGGATCCATGTTAACCCCTGACAGAATTTCCTACCAAGGTCACTGACATAGAAACCAAGAAAGAAAAAAGGATGAATAAGAGAAACCTGCAACTGCCTATTCCAAGAAGAACTTTGTGTGTCTTTCCTGACCAATGAGTTGAGTGTAAATTCATGAGTTTTGGAAGAATGTATAAAAAGCATTCATGCTATAACAAAAGGGGTTTGAAGCCTTCTGAAAATGGAGTGTGATGTTTTGTATGGTCTCTGTCTCAACCATGACAGGAAACCAGAAGCACTTCCAGGAAAATTGGGCTTTTTTTTCTGGAGGCAAGCAGGAGCACCTCCATTTATCCAGCAGTGGGAGGGAGCCCTCCCTGGCAGAGAGCTCCTTCCCTGGCAGGCAGAGCCCAGGTTCTGCACAGAAATGTGCTCTGCCCTTTTAGCACACAGCACCACTGACCCATTGGGCCGACTTGGCTGGGGATGCAGCAGGTTTGTTTTCAGCAGAAAGGCTTTAACTCAAGACTGGGCACCTCATTGTAAAAGAAATGGTTTTTATTGAGCAGACCTGGCAGACAGGATGCAAGAACCAGCGGATGAAAGTCCCTGGCCTGCTGTGCAGAGGTCAGAGATGATCCCTTCTGTCCCTGGGGGCCAGTGGATGGTTCTGCAGACACTTGGGGTGTGAATGGAACAGTGACTCATGAGAACACAACACACTAACTCCTGCAATCCTCCACCCAGAGGCAGTGCCCTGAGGTGTCTGAGCCAGGAGGGAAGTGGGGAAGTCACCAAGGCTCCCACAATCACAGGGTCCTGCCCAGGGGCTGCACAGGCAGGGCTTGAGCTGAGATCTGCACCTCTGCTCACCTGGAAATCTGTGCATCAGCAGAGATCCAGCCCATGGTGTCACTGGCCACTCCTCTCTCCTGCTCCTCACAGTTTTCTGGGGGTTTTGGGTTGGGAGCTCCCTGTCCAGATGGATCTGCAGCTACCTGCCTTGTCATGGCTTTGCCTGCCTTCTCCTTCCTCCTCCTTCCCTCTCCTTCCTCCTCCTTCATTCTCCCTCCTTCTCCTTTCTCCTCCTTCCTTCTCCTTCCTTATCCTTCCTTCTCCTTCCTCCTCCTCCTTCCTTCCCAACAGGATCTCCCTGTCCTTCTGTGGATCAGAACTCCAGCAGCCCCTGCCCAGGATGGGAGTGAGGGCTGGGAGCTGTGTCTGGGACAGAGGAGTCCAGCCACGGGCTGGGTGACCCGCAGGAGACATTCCAGCCGTGGGCATCCTCCCCAGAACGAGTCACCACTTCTTGCTCAAATGCTTGGCAGTGAAATGTGGTATTCTGGACATCAAATTCATAATTGCAAAGAGAAACTCAATTTTCCTACAAAAAAAGAGGAAATTTTATTTCCAATGAAATCTGAAAAACCTCAAAGCAATCGAAGAATTTCTGGTTTTAATTGCAAAATGCAGAATGTTGGGGAAACTTGGAGAATTAAAAAAAAAAATTTTGGATTCAATTTTCAGTTGCCAAAGGAGAGATGATGCCAACTTAAAGCTGCTGGATTTCAGACAAGCCTTGGTTTATTCAAATTAATCTATATGTTGACAAAAAACATTTCATGAAAACAACTTTTCTCAGGAACAATTTCCATTTCCCAGTTCTGTGACCCCAAAATGCACGCCAAGAGTCTCTAAGAGTGCTTTAGTTTATTTAACAGAAAAGCAAAATGACAATAAAGAGAATATTTAAAGTGAAGCTCTGTTCTGAAAATACATCCACTTAATGCTAAAACGATTCAGTTTCACAGAGCTGGAAACAATTAAGAACCAAATCAATTGGGAGAAGGAATTTAATCAGAAAAACGTGAATGCTAAGTGGGAATTGTTGAAAAACATTTTACGCGTTGCCCCAAAACCACAATCCCACAATTGAGAAGGGAGGCAACGTTGGTTAAAAAAATACACAACTCTGCCTCGTGAGGGAAGTGAAGACAACAGTGAAAAATAAGAAAACCATCTATAACTTAAGAAAGTGGGGACTGATAATGATGAATGAGGAGTGAGAAGCTGCGGAAAGCTGATAAGGAAAGCCGAGAACAACGACTGGGCTGCGAACCTGAGCGAAGGAGCAGCGACTTCTGTCAGTGGGGAGGGAATAATGACAGCTCTGGGGAGGCTGTGGGCTGTGTTAGACTGGGGTGGGTGCACCCGAGCAGGCAGCAGCCACAGGAGAAATCTGCTCACCAGGGTTTATTTGGCTGAATCAGGAGAAATCTGCTCACCGGGGTTTATTTGGCTGAATTAGGAGAAATCTGCTCACTGGGGTTTATTTAGGTGAATCAGGAGAAATCTGCCCACCGGGGTTTGTTTGGCTGACTCAGGAGAAATCTGCCCACCGGGGTTTGTTTGGCTGACTCAGGAGAAATCTGCCCACCGGGGTTTGTTTGGCTGACTCAGGAGAAATCTGCCCACCGGGGTTTGTTTGGCTGACTCAGGAGAAATCTGCCCACCGGGGTTTGTTTGGCTGACTCAGGAGAAATCTGCCCACCGGGGTTTGTTTGGCTGACTCAGGAGAAATCTGCCCACCGGGGTTTGTTTGGCTGACTCAGGAGAAATCTGCCCACCGGGGTTTGTTTGGCTGAATCAGGAGCTGCAGGGGCTGGGCATCATCTCTGGGCCCTCCCAAGGCTGCCACAGACAGCAGCAGACAAATTTGGGTGAGAGAAATGGGATTAAAGCTAACTCACGCAGACTACAGAAAGCAGAACATCTCAAACTGAGGCTCACCTTTAGCCTGAAATTGGGATTTTGTTGGATAAAACAATATTGGTGCTATAATACACTCAGACTGTTGCACTGTTACATTCTGGTGAAGAAACCAGAACAATACCCAACCAACACGGGCCATATTTAATAGATTAAAGCTGCCTGTGGGGTGTCCCAGCTGGGATTGTCAGTGGGAACTGCACATCCAGAGGGGGAAAATGAGCTCCCTGGGGGTCAGGGCTGGGCCCTGGGCTGCTCAGCTGCCTTATCAAGGATCTGGAAAGAGAGTAAATCATCTGTGCTGCTCACTGGGCACGGGGATGTTGAGAGACTGAGGAAAAGCTGGGAATTTGGTTATAGAGAACCAGCCCTGCAGTGAGAACACACCCAATTCACAGTGACCCACACCAGCTCTTAACTTCACAGATCAACAGAAACCCAGGATGGTTTGGATTGGAAAGGACCTTAAAATCCATCCTGTTCCACCCCTGCCATGGCAGGGACACCTCCCACTGTCCCAGGTGCTCCCAGCCCTGTCCAGCCTGGCCTTGGGCACTGCCAGGGATCCAGGGGCAGCCCCAGCTGCTCTGGGCACCTGTGCCAGGGCCTGCCCACCCTGCCAGGGAAGGATTTATTCTGTATATCCAATCTAAACCTGCTCTCTGTCAGTGGGAAGCCATTTCCTGCCAGCAGAGCTGCTCCATCCCTGGGATCATCCTGGAGCTTCCTCTGGGCTCCTCCAGCAGCTCCAGCTCCTCCCTGGGCTGGGACCCCAGAGAGAGACAGAACCTGCCTGTGACATCCTCTCCCACCTGCTTATTCCCTCCTTCCCAGGGGCTCACATCGTGCCATCTGCACCCTGCCAAGCTGCTCCTACCAACATCACGTGCAGGGGACTGAGCTGTGACCTGACCAGGCTGTGAAAGCTCTGCTGGAGCCCCAGGCATGGCAGGACTGCTGTTATCCATATTCCATGTCAGGAATTGCTAATAAAACTATTTTCCAGGAACTCTGACTTTTCAACGCTGGCAAGAACAGGAATCCTCCTGTTGTGGGGACAGGCTGCTCACCTGGGTGAGAGGTGCAGCCTCCAGAGTCAGTGAGTGGCACCAGGGAGGAGCCCAGCCTGCAGCCAACAGAGACAGGAGAGCAGCCAACCCACCTCCTAAAAATGGCAAAAGTGGCCAGGGACTCCTGGACTCCATGGAGTCTTTCCAGTGCCTCAGAGCTGGCAGGCAGGGCCCATGGAAGTGTCTGCATCCTGCTTGTGGTGGAGGCAGCCCTGGAGGTGTGTGAGGACTGCAGAGCCAGCAGAGCACGGCCATGGCCACAGAAAGAAGCCCAGCCACGGCTACAGAGAGCCAAGGGCTTCCTGCTCCAGTCCATCAGGGCTCTGCAAACACCCCTGAGCTGCTGAAGGAGGAGGTTTGCAGAAAAGCCACCCCGTGGAGGAGATTGGAGGAGGAGAGCAGCTCTGACCCTCACCTGGCTTGCACGGGGCTCCTCTTCCCCCTGCCCACCTGCAGCCTCTGGAAGGGGCAGGGAGGAGCTGGGCAGGCTCTGCAGAGGCCAGGCCAGCCTGCCAGGTGATGCCTTCAGTTTGATCTCTCACATTTCCCAGCCCCTGCACTGCACTGGGATAGAACTCTGAACTCCAGATCAAGTGTCAGCAAGTTCTCCTCACAGCTCAGGCACACAGAACAATCCTTTTCCAGCCCCAGAACCAAGGACACGCTGCAGCTCCAGGCCCAGAAAGTGCAAACAGCAGAGAATTGAGGAGAGCAGCCTGGGAGGGTGGGACTGCATCACCTGGAGCTGGGATTGGACAATGAACCCAGCATGGAAATGGAGCAGAACTTCTAAAAGTGTGAGAACTCCTGACTCTGAGCCCATCTTGGGTGTAGCCCTGGCTGGGCTCTTGCACTGCCCAAGGTGCATCCTTTGAGGCCTTTTAATAAATCCCTGCTTTATTCCTTTAACTCTGCCCAGCCTCTGTTCCAGGAGCCTCTCCAGGCATCACTGGCATTCCCGGGTGGAAAGAGTGCCTTCAGCTGGCTCTGGCTGCCCGTGTGCCAGCATCCAGCATGTTTTACAACTGACCTGCGAGGAATGTGTGTCACTGAAGAGGATATGTAGCCCTGGAGAACATAAACCACAGCTGCATTGTTTAAAAGGATCTCATCCACCGCCTTGGAACGGCAGGAGATGATCTCAGGGAGATAACTCCAGGAGTGTGCTAGCAGGAACAGCCCCGCTACCTTCGCCAGTGGAAGATTCTTATAAATTCACTCCTCCTGCCATCCTTCTGCACGGGGTCAGGAGATGTACTGACAATAGCAGCATGCAAATATTTCAGGACTTGGCCACACGCTGAGCAAACACTCTGGATAGTTTCACGAGTAGATTAAAATGCCAGATCGGCGAGCAGCGCTGCACTTTAAATATGCTCGCTAATTTATTAAGTTTATTCTTAGCGAGCTTGCAGACTTCAGAAAGTTAAATTTCTTGGTGACAAATGGAGCTGGGCAGGCAGGGGGTGCACGCTGTGGTGGCCCAGGGGAGCGGGTCCCACCGAGCCCTGCACGGGGCAGGACCCCCGAGGGCAGAGCCAGCACGGGCTCGCTGTCAGGACTCTTGCACAGCCACAGAGCACAAAACCAGGGCTCTTGGCACATCCCACGCCCCTCCAAGGAGCTGCTGCCTCCCACTCCGGGCTCAGACATCCCTTATCTGTTTCCCCTGCGTGCTGTGGGTGAACTGCTCCGAGCAGCACTCCCAGCATCAGTCCCCGGTGCTGCAGGAACAGCGGCAGGTCACCTCCCCCAGCCAGGGCCGGGCCAGCACACCTCCCCTGCGAGGGCACAGCCTGCCCTGGCCCCAAATGACAGCCCTGTCCCTTGTCCTGGGTGCCCTGACAGTGCCACAAAGAGCTCTGCAGGTGGCAGGTGGCTGTGCAGGGGGCTCCCAGGGCTGTCCTCGATGTTTGGTGGGAATGGACGCTCCCAGGCAGGCTGGACACCGTTCAGGCTGCCAGCATCCCAAAGGACATGGGGACAGAGGGCAGAGCCTGCCTGGGGGCTGGGTGATGTCTGAGGTACACGGGGCCAGGTGGGATCCCCCCTTCCACCCGAGCAGAGCCCCCAGGGACAGACAGAGGGACAGACAGAGGGACAGACAGAGGCTGAGGAGCCTCCCTGGGCACCTGCTGCAGCACAGGGGAGTGTCCCACGGTGCCTGGGCAGAGCTGTGCAGGGCCCACAGCTGCCCCTTGGCTCCCAGAGAGGAGCTCTGGGCACGCCAGGGTGTCCTGCTGCTGGCACAGGGCACAGCCAGGGCACAGCCAGGGCAGAGCAGGGGTTGGGTACACCAGGCTGGGCTGGTCCCTGCCCTGCATGAGTGGCAAAGCCTGCTCATATCAGCCTGGACTTGATTTTAGTTCATTTTACTCCCTCACAGCTCTGCAAAGGCACCTGCTGCTCCTTCACCCCCCTCCTGCCAGCCAGCAGGGCTGCTCCAGGAGTCACAGCAGGCAAATGTCCCCTCAAACCAACCCTCCTGGCACTCTGGCTGCTCCAGGGATCACAGCAGGCAAATGTCCCCCCAAACCAACCCTCCTGGCACTCTGGCTGCTCCCCAGGGCAAATGTCCCCCCAAACCGACCCTCCTTGCACTCTGGCTGCTCTGTGGGCAAATGTCCCCCCAGCCCAACCCTCCTGGCACTCTGGCTGCTCCCCAGGGCAAATGTCCCCCCAGACCAACCCCCCTGGCACTCTGGCTGCTCTGAGGGCAGATGTCCCCCCAAACCAACCCTCCTGGCACTCTGGCTGCTCCCCAGGAGGCAGAGCTGTGCCTGGAGGGGTGACACACCCCACGGCAGCAGCCCAGTGCCCCTGCCAGCCCTGCAGAGCATCAGCACACCCCACAGCCCAGCGCTGGGAGGGAGGGGACACTGCCCCGTCCCCAGGCTGCTGGTGGCTGTCCCACTGTCACCACAGGGTTCAGAGCCAGGCAATCCCTGGGGACAGCTGCTGAGCCCTCTGCATCTGCTCCAAGAATGCCAGTGCAGGCAGGGGGAATTTTTTGGCTGGAGGTTGTGCCATAAATCAACGTGAGCCAGAAAAGCCCCCTGTCCCCTTCCCTGGTGCCTTCTGCAGGGCACTGCCAGCAGCCCAGGCTGGTGGCTGCCTGTGTCAGGGACATCCTGAAGGGATCCTGAAGGATCCTGGCAGTTCTGCTTCAGAGCCACCCTGGCTCCTCCTGCCCTCGAGGAGAGCTGCAGGGGGGCTGCAGGGGTGCTCTGGGGCTGATCTGCTGTACAGGGAAGGGCAGGCAGGGCAGGGCTGCTGCTCCTGGGGCACTCACTGAGCAGGGGAGCAGGCTGGCAGAGCAGTCTGGTGCCTCCTGCCACTGCTCTGGTGGGTCTGGGGGTCTGTGCTGCTCCTCTGAACACCCCCCCTGTGCTGGTGGGCTCACGGGTGAGCTGGCACCATCAGTGATGTCCCCAGCGTGCACAGTGACACCACTGAGCCCCCCAGAGCAGGGGGCACCTGCAGAGTGTCTGTGCCCAGCAGCCGGCCCGGGATGGAGGGGCTCAGAGGTGGGGAGGTGACACACAGCCCTGCCACCAACGTGTCACCTCTGGCAGAACAACACCCTGCAGGTCCTGCCCTCCAGCTCGGGGCTTTGTCCTGGTGCAGCCCTGAGAGCAGGGCTGGATCTCTGTCACCCAAACCCAGAGCACGAGCTGAGCTCCTCTCCAGCAGCAGCGAGAAGGCCAAGAAATAAAGCAGGTACATTCCAGGCGTGCTGCAGCAGCAAACACGGCATGAATCACATCGGGCCACGGCTCCTTCCCAAAAAACACTCCTGGGCTGGGCACCCCACCTTTGGGGCTCGGCCTTTCCAGCACAGACAGGGATGGTGGGGGAGTGGGAAAACCACCAGGCAGAGGGAGGTTTGATGGAGCCACGAGGTGTGGAAGGGCCACACAAGGTCCCCTGGCCTGTGTCCCCTCCTCCGTCTGCACCCTGGGCTGCTCAGCAGCACCAAAGCAGCTCCACAGGGATGGGGCACTGCTCCTGCACAGCACCCAGAGATCCTGAACAGCACCCAGAGCTCCTCACCAGCACCAAACCAACCCCACAGGGACAGGACACTGCTCCTGCACAGCACCCAGAGATCCTCAGCAGCACCCAGAGCTCCCCTGCTCCTCTGGAATGTCTCTCCCTGAATTCCAGGGGGGTTTGATAGGGACACAGGAGAAATGGAGTGGCCCTGGAGGAAAGCAGCGAGGGGACAAAGCTGCAGGAAGGGGATGAAACTGCAGGAAGGCACCCAGTGAAAAGTGATGGAGGTGCAGCTCTGGGCATGACACTGGCAAATACAGCACAGAGAGACATCACAGGAGGGAAATCATTGCCTGCACAACAGGAGGGATGCAGGGAAATGGGAATGGGCTCAGAGAGGAGCTACAGGAATGATTAAGAGACAAAAAACCTGGGAACTCAGGTGCCATGGAAGGCAGGAGAAGCCCAGGCACTTTTCCCAGTGCAGGGCAGAAGTAAAACAAGAGCTGCAGGGCAGCCCAAAGCAAACGGAGCTCCAGCTGGCCCAGACCAGGAGAGCAAAGCGCCTGATGCAAACCGTGGGGCTGTCCTCCCATCCCTGACACCCAAAGGAGCTCCCTCAGCTGGGTCACCCAGCTCTGCTCCGCCCGGGGGCACTGCAGCAGCCTGCCCTCCACGCTCAGAAAGCATGGCACGGCTCTCCTGCCTCCCTGAGCCTTTTGGGGAGCAGGTCCAAGCTGTGGAGCTGGAAAAGAGGCAGCAGAGGCTCGGGCAGAGCAGTGGGGATGGAGAGATCCCCTGTGGGGATGGGGATGGGCGCAGCAGAGTCCATCCCCCTGCTCTCCACGGGCCCGTGCCAGCTCGGTGAGGTCGCTGCCGCTTCCCTCTTGGCCGTCAGGCTGTGAGAGCAGAGCAGCAGCCGTGCCAGGCCGCTCACAAACACCAGCACTGCGCCTGCACAGCGGGACAGGCCTGCCCTGGCCGGCCTCCAGCCCTGGCTGCCACCAGACGGGAAATGAGGGAATGGGAGCGAGACCACGGCGACCACCGAGCAGCCAGGCCTGGCAGCCAGGGCAGCAGCTCTGCCAGGCACGAGGGGCAGCAGCAGCTCTGGCAGCGCCCAGAGGAGGATGATGAGGGTGGGAGGAAGCCCCGAGCGCCTGGCCCTGCCCTGCTGGGATGCTCCCGGGGAGGGAGGCAGCCAGGAGGGCCGGGATGCCGCTCAGCAGACGGCCCAGCCCGACAGCGCGGGGTTTGCTGCTGGTTTCCATGTTTTATGAAAAGCTGTTGGCGAAAACGCGCGTTTTCTTTGGCCGCGTTTTGCACGGATTTGGCAAAAATGTAGCGTTAGTGTCTCCCCTTGAGAGAAGTTTATTGAGTGGAACAAAGTCGGATATTTTTAGCTACCCATTGTTAGCTGAAGAACAAAGCCATAACTAAGATATTTTGTCTCTTACACTGAAACGGGACTATCAGACAAATCCATGTACAGTCATATGTGGCTGCCCATTCAGATGGAGCACGAGAGGGAAACTATTTTTAGCCTGAACACTCCACACAACAGCCCCATTTCCCTTCCCCTCCGAGCTGGACCACCAGAACACACGGGCAGCACCAGAGAGAGCAGCCCTGGACAGGGGGACCCGGGGTCACCCCGCTGCTGCCCCTGGGGCCATCTGACAAGTGACATTTATGGGAGAGGCGGCTCACGCGATCCTAAAAAAGGCACGTTCGTTTTTCTGCCTTTTGGGGTGTTTTTGCCCCGCACTCCGAGCTGAAATGATGCGAGGCAGCAAGAAGCAGCAGAGCAGGATCCCGACGGCTCATGGTGGAGCAGCAGCTGTAGCTCACAGCGCTGACCCCTGAGCCCTCCCAGGTCCCAAAAGACTCGTGGATGCCCTGAGGGCCGCTGGGACGAGCAGGGAGGATGCTCAGAGGCAGAACGGAGCCGGCAGAGCCCCGGCAGCTCTGCCGCCCATCAGCCGAACCATCCGTGCTGGAAATGCCCCGGCAGCGCTGCCAGGGCGGTGCTTTCGAAAGATTTAACCCCGAGACACCAGAGAGCCCAGCACGGGGCTGCCAAACCTCCCCCGAGCGCTTCAGCAAATGACATCAGTGCCTCCTGACTGGCAGCAAAGAATTCTGCGAAGAATCCGTGTCACAGAAACCGAGCGGTCCAAAAATGCCCCGGATTTCTGCGTGCGAGAGATGCCGGGAGCTTCTCCCAAACAGTTTTTGTGGGTTGCAGTGGTGACTCACTGAGAGGTTTGCATTAAACGCTGAGAATTTGGTGCAACCAGAGTGGCCCTGAACGCTTTAGGGAGCCGTGACACGCTCGGGGCAAAGGAGGAGTAAAAGCAGGGTGCTGAGCTGAGCTGAGCTGAGCCGAGCTGAGCTGGGCTGAGCTGAGCTGGGCTGAGCTGAGCTGAGCTGAGCCGAGCTGCTGGGGGCACCCACGGTGCCAGCTGGGCTGGGGGCACCACACAGACCCCCAGGGCAGCGTCCCAAGGGCTGCAGCACAGCCGGAGCCTCCGGGGAGCTCCGCGGCCCATCCGCAGCATCTTCCCGTGCTCAGCCCCCGCAGCACCCCTCCCTGCCAGCCCCAGTGCACTCCCGAAGGGGTGCCACACTCCTCAGAGGAGCTGACGACCTCTGAGACCCCGGGACTCCCCAAAAACCCCGGGAGCAGCAGCAGCAGGAGCGGCCACGCCCGGCTGTGCTTGTCACCCTGAGTTCAGCTGTCACCCGCGCCGGGTGTCACCGTCACCAACGCGGCCACAAGGACATGAAGGAGGAATTAATTAATTACCTGAGGGCTTTTCGGCGGAGCTAGAGCGTCCTGCAGGAGATGCTGCTGCTCTGCCGCTGCTCGCCTGCTCCGCGGGTTGGGGCTGCTTTGACCAGGGAGCACCGATTGTGTTTTATAAACTTGAAGCACAGTAAGAACTGGTTTAAAATAGAGTGAACGGAGCTGGTGCGGGTGGAATTAAGACAAACTCCGCGAGCTGCTTTTCCAAAAATAAATTAACTTCTTGCAGCCCGCGGAGCAGAGGCGGGGGACGGGGCCTCCCGGGAGAGCTGCCCGAGTGCCGCTGCTGTCCCCTCCTGGCACGGCACGGCCCCGGGGCTGCCCCGGCCGGGCACAGCCGGCCCCGGGGCTGCACGGGGAGGGGGCAGCACCACCCCATCGCCCCCAGGCTCTCTGCACCCCAGGGAAGTGTCAGGGCACTGGCAGAGGGGAGCGGGGGCACCTGAGGGTGTCACACCTGGCAGGGAGGGGTGGGGCAGGGTCCCAGCCAAGGGGGGCAGTTATGGCTCAGTCCCTGCCCGACTCATCTCAGCGGGTGCTGGGCATTGCTTTCAGCACAGGGAGGCCAGTCTGGGTCAGCAGGGACACCCAGAACACGCCTGGCACTGCAAAGTGCCCCTGCTTGGGTGAAACTGGGAGTGCTGGCTGTGGTGAGCTGAAGGAGGGGGAACAGAGAGCCACAGGAAAGTTTGGAAGTGTTGGAAAGGACCTTAAGGACCATCCCATCCCACCCCTGCCATGGCAGGGACACCTCCCACTGCCCCAGGCTGCTCCCAGCCCTGTCCAGCCTGGCCTTGGGCACTGCCAGGGATCCAGGGGCAGCCCCAGCTGCTCTGGGCACCCTGTGCCAGGGCCTGCCACCCTCACAGGGAATTCCTTCCCAATATCCCATCTGACCCTGCCCTCTGGCAATGGGAAGGCATTCTCCATGTCCTGGTACTCCAGGCCCTTGTCCCCAGTCCCTCTCCAGCTCTCCTGGAGCCCCTTTAGGCCCTGGAGGGGCTTTAAGGTCTCCCTGGAGCTTCTGCTCTCAGCCTAAGCCAGTGCCAGGGGTGGATCTCAGGTGGCTGGGAGGTGGCACTGCCTGCACCCTGCCCAGGTGCCCGAGCTCTGGAGAGTTTCTTGAGCTCTGCCAGCACTCCCAGAGGCGCTGTCACCCTGAGCACAGCGGTTCCTCCTGCACGCTGACCACCAACACAGCATGGCATCACCTGCCTCTAAAACCCTGCACATCCCCAGGGCTTTCTCCTCACTGGGAACCAGCAGAAGGTTGTCCACCCTCCCGTGCCCCCGGTGCCACTGTGGTGCTGGGGACAGCGCTGGTGGCGCTCCCCTTCTCTCTCCCCCCAGCTTTCACCCTGCCCCGCCCCTCAAAAAAAAAAAAAAAAAAAAAAAAAAAAAAAAAAAAAAAAGAAAAAAAATCCCAGTAGGTTTTTTGACACCAGCAGGGAGGTCCCTGGAAGCAAATCCCTCTTCCAACCAGCATCCAGGCCAAGGGCAGCCCTCCCTGGGCGGGCAGGATGCCACTCCCCGGGCAGGGAAAGTCCTTTTCCTCCTGTTTATTTATATCCATCTCGCTGTAAACTCAGCCGAGGGCGAACCTGCTGCTCGCAGTAACAAACACATCCCTCCGGTCGCTGCGGCAGCCACGGGCCAGGCAGAGCCGGGGGGCTGGGGGAGCTCTGCAGCCCTTCTCCAGCTCTCCCATAAATCCGCGGCTCCCCCCGGGGTTGTTTACGCAGCAGCGTGTGAGTGAAATCCTGCTGGCAGAGCGGCTCCTGGAGCATGAGGGACCCGAGGCAGAGCCCAAAAGTGCCACAGCAACAATGGGACAGGCGTGGTGGTCCCCTGGAAGGTTCCTCGGTGTCCCACGCAGACCCTGCCCAGGAGAGTCTGCTCACGGTGTGTTTGCAGAGCTACATCCATACAAAATGTCCTTTAGACACAGGAGGCTTTAGGACAGGCACAAAAAGGGACACAGTGACATTTCTGGGGTGGAGAGGTGAGAATTACGTATTAATAAGATTCTGTACTAATACAGCACCTGTGTTGTTATTTAGGCTGCCATCCTTAGAGCTCAGAGTTAAAAATCCACCGTGGGCAGTGGAACAACTGACACTTCCCTCAGGTTCCTTCCGAGCTGCCACAATAGGATATGAAATTATTTACACACAGGTAAAGAATGAACAACTTTGTTTTTCTGACTCTGATTTGATAGAATTCTAAAAGCTGGTTGGAGAATGAAATTCTACTTCTCTAACCACACTAGTTAAACTAAAAGTTTATCTTTTCTCTCTTCTAGAAAAGAATACAAACATTTATTATTGACATGAAAATACATCAAAAACTCCACTACAAAAACATAAACATCAAAAAGCTTAATAAAACTCAAAAAAAAACAAAGTAACACCGAGCCATCTGCTGTCCATCCCCGGGATGGGGACACCAGGGATGTCCCGGGTGCTGATGAGGGGCAGCAGGATTTGGGAGTGGCAGCCCCCCGGATCCCAGCAGGTGCTGACCCGACCCGGGCTGTCCGGCACGGCTGGATTTCCGAGCCGAGCATCCCTTGCCGGCAGCGCAGCAGACAGTTTATTTTAGCCCGAGAGCAGCAGGCGGCTGCGGGATGCGCGGCTGAGGCTGTGTGGGCGGGCAGCCCGTGCCTCCAGCGCGTGTGACACGCGTTTGGTGTCACCCGAGTGGGAGACCTGCTGGCGGGCTGAAATATGAGCTGCGGGTTCGCGGCTGCAGCTGGAGGAGCGCGTCCTGCGGCCTGGCCCCGCTCCCTCCGCGGGGCAGCAGCGCCGGGGCTGCGGGAGCCGCTGCGGGGGACACGGCC